>JANJGN010003153.1:0-50309 GCA_026770705.1 Isurus oxyrinchus
GAGGGAGTCACTGCCGGGGGAGGGGAGGGAGGGAGTCACTGCCGGGGGAGGGGGAGGGAGGGAGTCACTGCCGGGGGAGGGGGAGGGAGGGAGTCACTGCCGGGGGAGGGGGAGGGAGGGAGTCACTGCCGGGGGAGGGTCAGGGAGTCACTGCCGGGGGAGGGTCAGGGAGTCACTGCCGGGGGAGGGGGAGGGAGTCACTGTCGGGGGAGGGGGAGGGAGTCACTGCCGGGGGAGGGGGAGGGAGTCACTGCCGGGGGAGGGGGAGGGAGTCACTGCCGGGGGAGGGGGAGGGAGTCACTGCCGGGGGTGGGGGGAGGGAGTCACTGCCGGGGGTGGGGGGAGGGAGTCACTGCCGGGGGAGGGGGGAGTGAGGGAGTCACTGTCGGAGTTTTGGGGGGAGTGAGGGAGTCACTGTCGGAGTTTTGGGGGGAGGGAGGGAGTCACTGTCGGAGTTTTGGGGGGAGTGAGGAGTGAGGGAGTCACTGTCGGAGTGTTGGAGGAGTGAGGGAGTCACTCGGAGTGTTGGAGGTGTGAGGGAGTCACTGTCGGAGTGTTGGAGGAGTGAGGGAGTCACTCGGAGTTTTGGAGGTGTGAGGGAGTCTCTGTCGGAGTGTTGGAGGTGTGAGGGAGTCTCTGTCGGAGTGTTGGAGGTGTGAGGGAGTCACTCTCGGAGTGTTGGAGGAGTGAGGGAGTCTCTGTCAGAGTGTTGGAGGTGTGAGGGAGTCTCTGTCAGAGTGTTGGAGGTGTGAGGGAGTCACTGTCGGAGTATTGGAGGTGTGAGGGAGTCACTGTCGGAGTGTTGGAGGTGTGAGGGAGTCACTGTCGGAGTTTTGGAGGTGTGAGGGAGTCTCTGTCGGAGTGTTAGACGTGTGAAGGAGTCACTGTCGGAGTGTTGGAGCTGTGAGGTGTGAGGGAGTCTCTGTCGGAGTGTTGGAGGTGTGAGGAGTGAGGGAGTCACTCTCGGAGTGTTGGAGGTGTGAGGGAGTCTCTGTCGGAGTGTTGGAGGTGTGAGGGAGTCTGTTGGAGTTTTGGAGGTGTGAGGGAGTCTCTGTCGGAGTGTTGGAGGTGTGAGGGTGTCTCTGTCGGAGTGTTGGAGGTGTGAGGGAGTCATCTCGGAGTGTTGGAGGAGTGAGGGAGTCTCTGTCGGAGTGTTGGAGGTGTGAGGGAGTCTCTGTCGGAGTGTTGGAGGTGTGAGGGAGTCACTCTCGGAGTGTTGGAGGAGTGAGGGAGTCACTGTCGGAGAGTTGGAGGTGTGAGGGAGTCACTGTCGGAGAGTTGGAGGTGTGAGGGAGTCTCTGTCGGAGTGTTAGACGTGTGAAGGAGTCACTGTCGGAGTGTTGGAGGTGTGAGGAGTGAGGGAGTCTCTGTCGGAGTGTTGGAGGTGTGAGGAGTGAGGGAGTCACTGTCGGAGTGTTGGAGGTGTGAGGGAGTCACTGTCGGAGTGTTGGAGGTGTGAGGGAGTCTGTTGGAGTGTTGGAGGTGTGAGGGAGTCTGTTGGAGTGTTGGAGGTGTGAGGAAGTCTGTCGGAGTGTTGGAGCTGTGAGGTGTGAGGGAGTCTCTGTCGGAGTGTTGGAGGGTGTGAGGAGTGAGGGAGTCACTCTCGGAGTGTTGGAGGTGTGAGGGAGTCTCTGTCGGAGTGTTGGAGGTGTGAGGTAGTCTGTTGGAGTGTTGGAGGTGTGAGGGAGTCTCTGTCGGAGTGTTGGAGGTGTGAGGAGTGAGGGAGTCTCTGTCGGAGTGTTGGAGGTGTGAGGAGTGAGGGAGTCACTGTCGGAGTGTTGGAGGTGTGAGGGAGTCACTGTCGGAGTGTTGGAGGTGTGAGGGAGTCTGTTGGAGTGTTGGAGGTGTGAGGGAGTCTCTGTCGGAGTGTTGGAGGTGTGAGGGAGTCTCTGTCGGAGTGTTGGAGGTGTGAGGGAGTCTGTCGGAGTGTTGGAGCTGTGAGGTGTGAGGGAGTCTCTGTCGGAGTGTTGGAGGTGTGAGGAGTGAGGGAGTCACTCTCGGAGTGTTGGAGGTGTGAGGGAGTCTCTGTCGGAGTGTTGGAGGTGTGAGGGAGTCTCTGTCGGAGTGTTGGAGGTGTGAGGGAGTCTGTTGGAGTGTTGGAGGTGTGAGGGGAGTCTCTGTCGGAGTGTTGGAGGTGTGAGGGAGTCTCTGTCGGAGTGTTGGAGGTGTGAGGGAGTCTGTCGGAGTTTGGGAGGTGTGAGGGAGTCACTTTCGGAGTGTTGGAGGTGTGAGGGAGTCACTGTCGGAGTGTTGGAGGTGTGAGGGAGTCTCTGTCGGAGTGTTGGAGGTGTGAGGGAGTCTCTGTCGGAGTGTTGGAGGTGTGAGGGAGTCTCTGTCGGAGTGTTGAGGTGTGAGGGAGTCTCTGTCGGAGTGTTGGAGGTGTGAGGGAGTCTCTGTCGGAGTGTTGGAGGTGTGAGGGAGTCACTGTCGGATTGTTGGAGGTGTGAGGGAGTCTCTGTCGGAGTGTTGGAGGTGTGAGGGAGTCACTGTCGGAGTGTTGGAGGTGTGAGGGAGTCACTCTCAGAGTGTTGGAGGTGTGAGGAGTGAGGGAGTCACTGAGGGAGTCACTGTCGGAGTGTTGGAGGAGTGAGGGAGTCACTGTTGGAGTTTTGGAGAGTGTGAGGGAGTCACTCGGAGTGTTGGAGGTGTGAGGGAGTCACTGTCGGAGTGTTGGAGATGTGAGGGAGTCACTGTCGGAGTGTTGGAGGTGTGAGGGAGTCTCTGTCGGAGTGTTGGAGGTGTGAGGGAGTCACTGTCGGAGTGTTGGAGGTGTGAGGGAGTCTCTCTCGGAGTGTTGGAGGAGTGAGGGAGTCTCTGTCGGAGTGTTGGAGGTGTGAGGGAGTCACTCTCGGAGTTTTGGAGGTGTGAGGGAGTCACTGTTGGAGTGTTAGAGGTGTGAGGGAGTCACTGTCGGAGTGTTGGAGGTGTGAGGGAGTCTCTGTCGGAGGGTTGGAGGTGTGAGGGAGTCTCTGTCGGAGTGTTGGAGGTGTGAGGGAGTCTCTGTCGGAGTGTTGGTGGTGTGAGGGAGTCACTGTCGGAGTGTTGGAGGTGTGAGGGGAGTCACTGTCGGAGTGTTGGAGGTGTGAGGGAGTCACTCTCGGAGTGTTGGAGGTGTGAGGTGAGGGAGTCACTGTTGGAGTTTTGGAGGTGTGAGGGAGTCACTCGGAGTGTTGGAGGTGTGAGGGAGTCACTCTCGGAATTTTGGAGGTGTGAGGGAGTCACCCTCGGAGTGTTGGAGATGTGAAGGAGTCACTGTCGGAGTGTTGGAGGTGTGAGGGAGTCACTGTCGGAGTGTTGGAGGTGTGAGGGAGTCACTGTCGGAGTGTTGGAGGTGTGAGGGAGTCACTGTCGGAGTGTTGGAGGTGTGAGGGAGTCTCTGTCGGAGTGTTGGAGGTGTGAGGGAGTCACTCTCGGAGTTTTGGAGGTGTGAGGGAGTCACTGTTGGAGTGTTAGAGGTGTGAGGGAGTCACTGTCGGAGTGTTGGAGGTGTGAGGGAGTCTCTGTCGGAGGGTTGGAGGTGTGAGGGAGTCTCTGTCGGAGTGTTGGAGGTGTGAGGGAGTCTCTGTCGGAGTGTTGGTGGTGTGAGGGAGTCACTGTCGGAGTGTTGGAGGTGTGAGGGAGTCACTGTCGGAGTGTTGGAGGTGTGAGGGAGTCACTCTCGGAGTGTTGGAGGTGTGAGGAGTGAGGGAGTCACTGTTGGAGTTTTGGAGGTGTGAGGGAGTCACTCGGAGTGTTGGAGGTGTGAGGGAGTCACTCTTGGAATTTTGGAGGTGTGAGGGAGTCACCCTCGGAGTGTTGGAGATGTGAAGGAGTCACTGTCGGAGTGTTGGAGGTGTGAGGGAGTCACTGTCGGAGTGTTGGAGGTGTGAGGGAGTCACTGTCGGAGTGTTGGAGGTGTGAGGGAGTCACTGTCGGAGTGTTGGAGGTGTGAGGGAGTCACTGTCGGAGTGTTGGAGGTGTGAGGGAGTCTCTGTCGGAGTGTTGGAGGTGTGAGGGAGTCACTGTCCGAGTGTTGGAGGTGTGAGGGAGTCACTGTCGGAGTGTTGGAGGTGTGAGGGAGTCACTGTCCGAGTGTTGGAGGAGTGAGGTGTGAGGGAGTCACTGTCGGAGTGTTGGAGGTGTGAGGTGTGAGGGAGTCACTCTCGGAGTGTTGGAGGTGTGAGGTATGAGGGAGTCTCTGTCGGAGTGTTGGAGGTGTGAGGTGTGAGGGAGTCACTCTCGGAGTGTTGGAGGTGTGAGGTGTGAGGGATTCTCTGTCGGAGTGTTGGAGCTGTGAGGGAGTCACTGTCGGAGTGTTGGAGGTGTGAGGAGTGAGGGAGTCACTCGGAGTGTTGGAGGTGTGAGGAGTGAGGGAGTCACTCGGAGTGTTGGAGGTGTGAGGAGTGAGGGAGTCACTCGGAGTGTTGGAGGTGTGAGGTGTGAGGGCGTCACTCTCGGAGGGGGTGTTCTGAATGAAATGTTTCGCTGCAGCCTCTCCTACAATCTCGGGCAGACTGAGTGAGCCTCGAGCTGGGGTTGGAGGGAGGGGTGCGTTCCCTCTGGAGTCCTGACCAATATTCACCCTTCAATCAATGTGACTAACGGAAGTTATTGATCAGATGCCGAGGGTGGGATCTTGCTGTGCACATACTGATTGTGACATCTCGCACATTAGAACAGTGAGGACACTTCATTGGCTGTGAAGTCTTTCGAGAACACTGTTGGTGTAAACGTTACTGCGGAGTTATTGGTCAGCACAAACTCACTAAGATTCGGATGTGAACATTCACCTTGTCAGTGACCTGAGGAACGATCTGATTGTAAACTGATTCAATCAGACTGCGTCTGTAAGAGGACAAAACACAAACCATTACTTCACCAAGACTCGACTCTCAATCATTTCACATCAGACTCAGCTCTGGGTCACACTCTGACCTCAATCCCAATGTCTCTGCTCAACTCTCACTCCACAGAGCAACAAATAAAACAAATCCACACTCACATGGTCCACACCGTCTGAGGGTCAGTGCTGAGGGAGTGCTGCACTGTCAGAGGGTCAGTGCTGAGAGAGCGCCGCACTGTCAGAGGGTCAGTGCTGAGGGAGCGCCGCACTGTCGGAGGGTCAGTGCTGAGGGAGTGCTGCACTGTCAGAGGGTCAGTGCTGAGGGAGCGCCGCACTGTCAGAGGGTCAGTGCTGAGGGAGTGCTGCACTGTCAGAGGGTCAGTGCTGAGAGAGCGCCGCACTGTCGGAGGGTCAGTGCTGAGGGAGCGCCGCACTGTCGGAGGGTCAGTGCTGAGGGAGTGCCGCACCGTCGGACGGTCAGTGCTGAGGGAGTGCTGCACTGTCGGAGGGTCAGTGCTGAGGGAGCGCCGCACTGTCGGAGGGTCAGTACTGAGGGAGCGCCGCGCTGTCTGAGGGTCAGTGCTGAGGGAGTGCCGCACTGTCGGAGGGTCAGTGCTGAGGGAGTGCCGCACTGTCGGAGGGTCAGTGCTGAGGGAGCGCCGCACTGTCGGAGGGTCAGTGCTGAGGGAGTGCCGCACTGTCGGAGGGTCAGTACTGAGGGAGTGCCGCACTGTCGGAGGGTCAGTGCTGAGGGAGCGCCGCACTGTTGGAGGGTCAGTACTGAGGGAGTGCCGCACTGTCAGACGGTCAGTCCTGAGGGAACGCCGCACTGTCGGAGGGTCAGTGCTGAGGGAGCGCCGCACTGTCGGAGGGTCAGTGCTGAGGGAGTGCGCACTGTCGGAGGGTCAGTGCTGAGGGAACACCGCACTGTTGGAGGGTCAGTGCTGAGGGAGCGCCGCACTGTCGGAGGGTCAGTACTGAGGGAGCGCCGCGCTGTCAGAGGGTCAGCGCTGAGGGAGCGCTGCACTGTCGGAGGGTCAGTGCTGAGGGAGCGCCGCACTGTTGGAGGGTCAGTACTGAGGGAGCGCCGCACTGTTGGAGGGTCAGTGCTGAGGGAGCGCCGCACTGTCGGAGGGTCAGTACTGAGGGAGCGCCGCGCTGTCAGAGGGTCAGCGCTGAGGGAGCGCTGCACTGTCGGAGGGTCAGTGCTGAGGGAGCGCCGCACTGTTGGAGGGTCAGTACTGAGGGAGCGCCGCACTGTTGGAGGGTCAGTGCTGAGGGAGTGCTGCACTGTCGGAGGGTCAGTGCTGAGGGAACACCGCACTGTTGGAGGGTCAGTGCTGAGGGAGTGCTGCACTGTCGGAGGGTCAGTGCTGAGGGATCAGCAGTCTGGGGAGGGAGGGAATGAGTGACGTGGGTGACCCAGGCCCTATGCCAGCTCCTTACTTGCTGATGAGGCCTCCTCCTGGCGGGAGGTTGGGAATATTCTCCATCAACAGGGAATGCATCACGTCCAGTAACCCGGGAGAGACATCGGGAGCCGCCTTGGTCACCAGATCTGTCAGGAGAGAGGGAGCGAGACAGGAAATATTGTTTGTATGGAGGTGAACTGAAGGGAGCTGAGGAGGTTCTGGGAGAGATCGACTGCAGGGAGGAGACGCTGGTAATCCCAGGGCAGACTAACCTCAGCCAGGCCCGAGGGGGAGTAACACCCCCCCACTCACCCCCCGGGGAGAGGGTCCCCGCCCCTCCCCCACACCCCCCGGGGACAGGGTCCCCGCCCCTCCCCCACACCCCCCGGGGACAGGGTCCCCGCCCCTCCCCCACACCCCCACACCCCCACCGGGGAGAGGGTCCCCACCCCTCCCCCACACCCACCCCCCCGGGGAGATGGTCCCCACCCCTCCCCCACCCCGCTCGGGGACAGGGTCCCCACCCCTCCCCCACACCCCCTGGGGAGAGGGTCCCCGCCCCTCTCCCACACCCCCCCCCCCCCTCGGGGAGAGGGTCCCCACCCATCCCCCACACCCCCTGGGGAGAGGGTCCCCACGCCTCCCCCACACCCCCTGGGGAGAGGGTCCCCGCCCCTCCCCCACACCCCCCCCCACCCCCCCCCACCGGGGAGAGGGTCCCCACCCCTCCCCAACACCCCCCCCCCACCCCCCCACCGGGGAGAGGGTCCCCACCCCTCCCCCACACCCCCCCCCCCCCCGCGGAGATGGTCCCCACCCCTCCCCCACCCCGCTCGGGGACAGGGTCCCCACCCCTCCCCCACACCCCCTGGGGAGAGGGTCCCCACCCCTCCCCCACACCCCCTGGGGAGAGGGTCCCCACCCCTCTCCCACACCCCCTGGGGAGAGGGTCCCCACCCCTCTCCCACACCCCCTGGGGAGAGGGTCCCCACCCCTCCCCCACACCCCCTGGGGAGAGGGTCCCCGCCCCTCTCCCACACCCCCCCCTCGGGGAGAGGGTCCCCCCCGCCCCCACGTGTTGTCCCTGGGGCAGCTGCTGAGGTGCAGGCTGGTTATTGCCCGTGTGTGGGGAACAAGGGGCCACCTTCCAGCTCGTTCACGTCCCAGCTTCAAACACACAACCCGAATCACAGGCCCCAGGGGGTAAACAGACCATCAAATCCCAGACCGGGGGGGGGGGGGGTCACTGACCTTTGACCCGTGTTTCCAAGTATCTGTCCAGTTCGCCCTCTCTCTGTCTGGCTTCATCCGAGGGTCTCGGTGCATTCTCGAAGCAGACCAGCTCGATGCTCATGTTGTCTCGGCTCCCCTGAGGGTCAGTGAAAGACAATACAGGCCACACAGTCCGTACCCACAGTAACCTCACCGCTTCACATCCACTCCTCCACAACCAACTACCAACTGGTCTCGCAGCAACTCACTACACTGCAAAGACCCTCACAGGAAAGGGTGGAGCAAACCTGGTCTCCGCTGTAACGCAACAAAGGCAGTGCACAGGAAGATCCCGTTAACAGCCGGGTCATGTGTGTCAGTGATGTTGGCTGTGAGATAAACATTGGGTCCTACACTGGGAGAACCTCCTGTACCACAGGAGCTGTGGAGGCCGTCACTGAGTATATCGAAGAAGGAACCAGATAGATTTCCAGACTCTAAAGGTGTTCAGAGGTATTGGGGGGGGGGGGGGGGGGGGGGGGGGGGGGGGGGAGGGGTTTGGGGAGAGCAGGAGTACGGCTTTGAGATAGAGGATCAGCCATGATCATACTGAATGCTTGAACAGGCTCAAAGGGCTGAATGGCCTCCTCCTGCTCCCAATTTCTCTTAGAGTCATAGGGGTCTACAGCACAGAAAAATGCCCTTCGGCCCATCGAGTCTGCGCCGGTCAAAAAGTACCTAACTATGCTAATCCCATTTTCCAGCACTAAGCCCATAGCCTTGTGTGCCATGGCATCGCAAGTGTTGAGGGTTTCTGCCTCTACCACCCTTTCCAGGCAGTGAGTTCCAGATTCCCACCACCCTCTGGGTGAAAAAATTCTTCCTCACATCCCCTCTAAACCTCCTGCCCCTTACCTTAAATCTATGTCCCCTGGTTATTGATCCCTTCACCGAGTGGAAAAGTTCCCCCCTCTCTACCCTCTCTATGCCCCTCATAATTTTATACACCTCAATCACGTCCCCCCTCAATCTCCTCTGCTCCAGGGAAAATAACCCCAGTCTATCCAATCTCTCCTCATAACTAAAACTCTCCAGCCCAGGCAACATCCTGGTAAATCTCCTCGGCTCTCTCTCTAGTGCAGAGATAATTCTATGTTTCTATCCTCTTCCAAACAGCAACCATGGGATTGTTCACATCCACCCAGGTGCACACAGGGCCTCAGTTTAGTTACTGCCTCAACTGAAAGATTGTCCCTCAGACAGTAAAGCACTCACTCTACTACACCTCCGACAGTGCGGCGCTCCCTCAGCACTGACCCTCCGACAGTGCGGCACTCCCTCAGTACTGACCCTCCGACAGTACGGCACTCCCTCAGTACTGACCCACCGATAGTGCAGCACTCCCTCAGTACTGACCCTCCGACAGTGCGGCACTCCCTCAGTACTGACCCTCAGACTGGGCTGCACTCCCTCAGTACTGACCCTCAGACTGGGCTGCACTCCCTCAGTACTGACCCTCAGACTGGGCTGCACTCCCTCAGTACTGACCCTCAGACTGGGCTGCACTCCCTCAGTACTGACCCTCAGACTGGGCTGCACTCCCTCAGTACTGACCCTCAGACTGGGCTGCACTCCCTCAGTACTGACCCTCAGACTGGGCTGCACTCCCTCAGTACTGACCCTCAGACTGGGCTGCACTCCCTCAGTACTGACCCTCAGACTGGGCTGCAATCCCTCAGTACTGACCCTCTGACAGCGCAGCGCTCCCTCAGTACTGACCCTCCTACAATGCAGCACTCCCTCAGCACTGACCCTCTGACAGTGCAGCACTCCCTCAGCACTGACCCTCCGACAGTGCGGCACTCTCTCAGCACTGACCCTCCGACAGTGCGGCACTCCCTCAGTACTGACCCTCCAACAGTGCTGCACTCTCTCAGTACTGACCCTCCAACAGTGCTGCACTCTCTCAGTACTGACCCTCCGACAGTGCAGCACTCCCTCAGTACTGACCCTCCAACAGTGCTGCACTCTCTCAGTACTGACCCTCCAACAGTGCGGCACTCCCTCAGTACTGACCCTCCGACAGTGCGGCGCTCACTCAGTACTGACCCTCCGACAGTGCGACACTCTCTCAGTACTGACCCTCCGACAGTGCGGCGCTCCCTCAGCACTGACCCTCCGACAGTGCGGCGCTCCCTCAGCACTGACCCTCCGACAGTGCGGCGCTCCCTCAGCACTGACCCTCCGACAGTGCGGCGCTCCCTCAGCACTGACCCTCCGACAGTGCGGCGCCCCCTCAGTACTGACTCTCCGACAGTGCGGCGCTCCCTCAGTACTGACCCTCCGACAGTGCGGCGCTCCCTCAGTACTGACCCTCCGACAGTGCGGCGCTCCCTCAGTACTGACCCTCCGACAGTGCGGCGCTCCCTCAGTACTGACCCTCCGACAGTGCGGCGCTCCCTCAGTACTGACCCTCCAACAGTGCGGCGCTCCCTCAGTACTGACCCTCCGACAGTGCGGCGCTCCCTCAGTACTGACCCTCCGACAGTGCGGCGCTCCCTCAGTACTGACCCTCCGACAGTGCGGCGCTCCCTCAGTACTGACCCTCCGACAGTGCGGCGCTCCCTCAGTACTGACCCTCCGACAGTGCGGCGCTCCCTCAGTACTGACCCTCTGACAATGCGGCACTCCCTCAGTACTGACCCTCTGACAGTGCGGCACTCCCTCAGTACTGACCCTCCGACAGTGCGGCACTCCCTCAGCACTGACCCTCCGACAGTGCGGCACTCCCTCAGCACTGACCCTCCGACAGTGCAGCACTCCCTCAGCACTGACCCTCCGACAGTGCTGCACTCTCTCAGTACTGACCCTCCGACAGTGCAGCACTCCCTCAGTACTGACCCTCCGATAATGCAGCACTCACTCAGCACTGACCCTCCGACAGTGCTGCACTCTCTCAGTACTGACCCTCTGACAGTGCGGCACTCTCTCAGTACTGACCCTCAGACTGGGCTGCACTCCCTCAGCACTGACCCTCAGACTGGGCTGCACTCCCTCAGTACTGACCCTCAGACTGGGCTGCACTCCCTCAGTACTGACCCTCAGACTGGGCTGCACTCCCTCAGTACTGACCCTCAGACTGGGCTGCACTCCCTCAGTACTGACCCTCAGACTGGGCTGCACTCCCTCAGTACTGACCCTCAGACTGGGCTGCACTCCCTCAGTACTGACCCTCAGACTGGGCTGCACTCCCTCAGTACTGACCCTCAGACTGGGCTGCACTACCTTATGCTTATGTTATATTTTCCATTCCTGAGTTTGATTCTAGCCCCAGGAATGCTGTTAAAAATTGAGACAGCTTTTTTTTTAAATTCATCCACAGGATGTGGGTGTCGCTGGCCGGGCCCAGCATTTATTACCCATCCCTAATTGCCCTTGAGAAGGTGGTGGTGAGCTGCCTTCTTGAACCGCTGCAGTCCATGTGGTGTAGGTACATCCACAGTGCTGTTAGGGAGGGAGTTCCAGGATTTTGACCCAGCGACAGTGAAGGAACGGTGATATATTTCCAAGTCAGCATGGTGAGTGACTTGGAGGGGAACTTCCAGGTGGTGGTGTTCCCATCTATCTGCTGCCCTTGTCCTTCTAGATGGTAGTGGTCGTGGGTTTGGAAGGTGCTGTCGAAGCAGCCTTGGTGAGTTCCTGCAGTGCATCTTGTAGATGGCACACACACTGCTGCTACTGTGTGTCGGTGGTGGAGGGAGTGAATGTTTGTGGATGGGGTGCCAATCAAGCGGGGCTGCTTTGTCCTGGATGGTGTCCAGCTTCTTGAGTGTTGTGGGAGCTGCACTCACCCAGGCAAGTGGGGAGTATTCCATCCCACTCCTGACTTGTGCCTTGTAGATGGTGGACAGGCTTTGGAGAGTCAGGAGGTGAGTTACTCACGACAGGATTCCCAGCCTCTGACCTGCTCTTGTAGCCACAGTATTTATATGGCTAGTCCAGTTCAGTTTCTGGTCAATGGTAGCCCCCAGGTTGTTGATAGTGGAGGATTCAGTGATGGTAATGCCATTGAACATCAAGGGGGTGATGGTTGGATTCTCTCATTGTCTGACACTTGTGTGGTGTGAATGTTACTTGCCACTTGTCAGCCCAAGCCTGGATATTGTCCAGGTCTTGCTGCATTTGGACATGGACTGCTTCAGTATCTGAGGAGACATGAATGGTGCTGAACATTGTGCAATCATCAGCGAACATCCCCACTTCTGACCTTATGATGGAAGGAAGGTCATTGATGAAGCAGCTGAAGGTGGTTGGGCCGAGGACACTAACCTGAGGAACTCCTGCAGTGATGTCCTGGAGCTGAGATGACTGACCTCCAACATCCACAACCATCTTCCTTTGTGCTGGGTATGACTCCAACCAGCGGAGAGTTTCCCCCTGATTCCCATTGACTGCAGTTTTGCTGGGGCTCCTTGATGCCACACTCGGTCAAATGCTGCCTTGATGTCAAAGGCAGTCACTCTCACCTCACCTCGGGAGTTCAGCTCTTTTGTCCATGTTTGAACCAAGGCTGTAATGAGGTCAGGAGCTCAGTGGCCCTGGCAGAACCCAAACTGGGCATCAATGAGCAGGTTATTGCTAAGCAAGTGCCGCTTGATAACACTGTTGATGACCCCTTCCATTACTTTACTGATGATGGAGAGTAGACTGATGGAACGGTAATTGGCCGGGTTAGATTTGTCCAGCTTTTTGTGTACAGGACATACCTGGGCAATTTCCCACATAGCCGGGTAGATGCCAGTGTTGTAGCTGCACTGGAACAGCTTGGCTAGGGGTGCAGCAAGTTCTGGAACACAAGTCTTCAGTACTATTGCTGGAATATTGTCAGGGCCCATAGCCTTTGCAGTATCCAGTGCCTTCAGCCGTTTCTTGATATCACGTGGAGTGAATCGAATTGGCTGAAGATTGGCATCTGTGATGCTGGGGACCTCTGGAGGAGGCTGAGATGGATCATCCACTCAGCACTTCTGGCTGAAGATTGTAGCAAATGTTTCAGCCTTATCTTTCACACTGATGTGCTGGGCTCCCCCATCATTGAGGATGGGGATATCTGTGGAGCCTCCTCCTCCAGTGAGTTGTTTAATTGTCTATCACCATTCACAACTGGATGTGGCAGGACTGCAGAGCGTAGATCTGATCTGTTGGCTGTGGGATCGCTTAGCTCTGTCTATCACTTGCTGCTTATGCTGCTTGGCGCACAGGTAGTCCTGTGTTATAGCTTCACCAGGTTGACACCTCATTTTTAGGTGTGCCTGGTGCTGCTCCTGGCATGTCCTCCTGCACTCTTCATTGAACCAGGGTTGATCCCCTGGCTTGATGCTAATGGTAGAGTGGGGGATATGCTGGGCCATGAGGTTACAGATTGTATTCGAGTACAATTCTGCTGTTCCTATGATAAAGCAGTTTGCAGCTGGAGTTACACCACCAGCTTCCCTGAAGGACATCAGTCAACAACATTCTCACATTATCAGGATCACGCTAACTGATATCAGCTTTCCCTTTGCAGATTTTTAAATCCAATTGAAGTTTGTTGTTTGTCCTGTGGAGATCTGAATTGTTATTCTCTGAGTTATTTGTCCACTCACTGACCCACTATATTGTACTAGGCTCAGTGCATCTGCAGCAGGTACACGGGGGAAGCAGAGGGTCCTTCTCTTACTGTAGTTACACAGCTCAGTGTATACACTTTTCATAATCAGCTCCACTTTGCTGAAATCCCTCAGACAGCACAGGGGAGCTCAGATCCTGGGAGCTGTCACAAAGCATTAGAGAGATCTGCAATCAACCCCATTGGCAACCAACCCAGAGAGAGAGGCAGCATCCAGACAGCACACACACGGCTGCAGACGGCTCTTTGCTGTGCATTCGTTTATCCAGATGAGCTCTCTGGGACATTTCAGGATTGGCGATTGATCCGAGTGCTCAGTGCAGTCTGCAGGGTGGGGATATTGAGGGGGAGGGGCAGTAGGGGAGGGAGAAGGAAACAGACATAAACACGTGCAGGCCCAACACACGCACACGCGCAGGCCCAACACACGCACGCGCAGGCACACACAAACACGCACACGCACAGGCCCAACACACGCACACACCCAACACACGCGCACGCACGCACACACAAACGCGCACACGCGCACGCACACACAAACGCGCACACGCGCACGCACACACACGCGCAGTGGGCGCTGACCGGGGGGGCCGGGCGTGGGCGCTGACCGGGGGGGCCGGGCGTGGGCGCTGACCGGGGGGGCCGGGAGTGGGCGCTGACCGGGGGGCCGGGAGTGGGCGCTGACCGGGGGGCCGGGAGTGGGCGCTGACCGGGGGGCCGGGAGTGGGCGCTGACCGGGGGGCCGGGAGTGGGCGCTGACCGGGGGGCCGGGAGTGGGCGCTGACCGGGGGGCCGGGAGTGGGCGCTGACCGGGGGGCCGGGAGTGGGCGCTGACCGGGGGGCCGGGAGTGGGCGCTGACCGGGGGGCCGGGAGTGGGCGTGACCAAGGGGACGGGAGTGGGCAGTGACCGAGGGGCCGGGAGTGGGCGCTGAGTGGGCAGTGACCGAGGGGCCGGGAGTGGGCGCTGAGTGGGCAGTGACCGAGGGGACGGGAGTGGGCGCTGAGTGGGCAGTGACCGAGGGGACGGGAGTGGGCAGTGACCGAGGGGACGGGAGTGGGCGCTGAGTGGGCAGTGGCCGAGGGGACGGGAGTGGGCAGTGACCGAGGGGACGGGAGTGGGCGCTGAGTGGGCAGTGACCGAGGGGACGGGAGTGGGCAGTGACCGAGGGGACGGGAGTGGGCAGTGACCGAGGGGACGGGAGTGGGCAGTGACCGAGGGGCCGGGAGTGGGCGCTGAGTGGGCAGTGACCGAGGGGCCGGGAGTGGGCGCTGAGTGGGCAGTGACCGAGGGGCCGGGAGTGGGCAGTGACCGAGGGGCCGGGAGTGGGCAGTGACCGAGGGGCCGGGAGTGGGCAGTGACCGAGGGGCCGGGAGTGGGCAGTGACCGAGGGGCCGGGAGTGGGCGCTGAGTGGGCAGTGACCGAGGGGCCGGGAGTGGGCGCTGAGTGGGCAGTGACCGAGGGGCCGGGAGTGGGCAGTGACCGAGGGGCCGGGAGTGGGCAGTGACCGAGGGGCCGGGAGTGGGCAGCGACCGAGGGGCCGGGAGTGGGCAGCGACCGAGGGGCCGGGAGTGGGCAGCGACCGAGGGGCCGGGAGTGGGCAGCGACCGAGGGGCCGGGAGTGGGCAGCGACCGAGGGGCCGGGAGTGGGCAGCGACCGAGGGGCCGGGAGTGGGCAGCGACCGAGGGGCCGGGAGTGGGCAGCGACCGAGGGGCCGGGAGTGGGCAGCGACCGAGGGGCCGGGAGTGGGCAGCGACCGAGGGGCCGGGAGTGGGCAGCGACCGAGGGGGCCGGGAGTGGGCGCTGAGTGGGCAGTGACCGAGGGGCCGGGAGTGGGCAGTGACCGAGGGGACGGGAGTGGGCGCTGAGTGGGCAGTGACCGAGGGGACGGGAGTGGGCAGTGACCGAGGGGACGGGAGTGGGCAGTGACCGAGGGGCCGGGAGTGGGCAGTGACCGAGGGGACGGGAGTGGGCAGTGACCGAGGGGCCGGGAGTGGGCAGTGACCGAGGGGCCGGGAGTGGGCAGTGACCGAGGGGACGGGAGTGGGCAGTGACCGAGGGGCCGGGAGTGGGCAGCACATTAAAAGGTTCAACAGCCTGACAATGACCCACTGCAGGTTCTTTATTCCTTCGTGGGATGTGGGTGTCGCTGGCCGGGCCCAGCATTTATTGCCCATCCCTAGTTGCCCTTGAGAAGGTGGTGGTGAGCTGCCTTCTTGAACCGCTGCAGTCCATGTGGTGTAGGTACACCCACAGTGCTGTTAGGGAAGGAGTTCCAGGATTCTGACCCAGCGACAGTGAGGGAACGGTGATATATTTCCACATCCAGGTTTATGCATCATGGATAAACAGAAGGGCTGAGATGTCTGAGGGTTTCCCCTGGTTTTTGGAATCTGTACCCTGGTGTGGAGTCCACCACCCACAGCTTCACCTGACACATCTTCACACTGCCCAAGATCTTTGGACTGGGCTCAAAGTTCATTCCGGCTCTGGTCTTTACTAACTGGCTGCGTTGTACAATTACTTTCCACTTTCATTTATTTCCCTACACGTGCTCGCTTGTTCCCACTCCACAGAAAATTCAGCAAGAGTCAGTGTGTGTGAGACCCGTACCCCAGTGAGAGTCAGTGTGTGTGGGACCCGTACCCCAGTGAGAGTCAGTGTGTGTGGGACCCGTACCCCAGTGAGAGTCAGTGTGTGTGGGACCCGTACCCCAGTCAGAGTCAGTGTGTGTGGGACCCGTACCCCAGTCAGAGTCAGTGTGTGTGGGACCCGTACCCCAGTGAGAGTCAGTGTGTGTGTGGGACCCGTACCCCAGTGAGAGTCAGTGTGTGTGGGACCCGTACCCCAGTGAGAGTCAGTGTGTGTGGGACCCGTACCCCAGTGAGAGTCAGTGTGTGTGGGACCCGTACCCCAGTGAGAGTCAGTGTGTGTGGGACCCGTACCCCAGTGAGAGTCAGTGTGTGTGGGACCCGTACCCCAGTGAGAGTCAGTGTGTGTGGGACCCGTACCCCAGTGAGAGTCAGTGTGTGTGGGACCCGTACCCCAGTGAGAGTCAGTGTGTGTGGGACCCGTACCCCAGTGAGAGTCAGTGTGTGTGGGACCCGTACCCCAGTGAGAGTCAGTGTGTGTGGGACCCGTACCCCAGTGAGAGTCAGTGTGTGTGGGACCCGTACCCCATTGAGAGTCAGTGTGTGTGGGACCTGTATCCCAGTGAGAGTCAGTGTGTGTGGGACCCGTATCCCAGTGAGAGTCAGTGTGTGTGGGACCCGTACCCCAGTGAGAGTCAGTGTGTGTGGGACCCGTACCCCATTGAGAGTCAGTGTGTGTGGGACCTGTATCCCAGTGAGAGTCAGTGTGTGTGGGACCCGTACCCCAGTGAGAGTCAGTGTGTGTGAGACCCGTACCCCAGTGAGAGTCAGTGTGTGTGAGACCCGTACCCCAGTGAGAGTCAGTGTGTGTGGGACCCGTACCCCAGTGAGAGTCAGTGTGTGTGGGACCCGTACCCCAGTGAGAGTCAGTGTGTGTGGGACCCGTACCCCAGTGAGAGTCAGTGTGTGTGGGACCCGTACCCCAGTGAGAGTCAGTGTGTGTGGGACCCGTACCCCAGTGAGAGTCAGTGTGTGTGGGACCCGTACCCCATTGAGAGTCAGTGTGTGTGGGACCCGTATCCCAGTGAGAGTCAGTGTGTGTGGGACCCGTACCCCAGTGAGAGTCAGTGTGTGTGGGACCCGTACCCCAGTGAGAGTCAGTGTGTGTGGGACCCGTACCCCAGTGAGAGTCAGTGTGTGTGGGACCCGTACCCCATTGAGAGTCAGTGTGTGTGGGACCTGTATCCCAGTGAGAGTCAGTGTGTGTGGGACCCGTACCCCAGTGAGAGTCAGTGTGTGTGGGACCCGTACCCCAGTGAGAGTCAGTGTGTGTGGGACCCGTACCCCAGTGAGAGTCAGTGTGTGTGGGACCCGTACCCCAGTGAGAGTCAGTGTGTGTGGGACCAGTACCCCAGTGAGAGTCTGTGTGTGTGGGACCTGTATCCCAGTGAGAGTCAGTGTGTGTGAGACCCCTACCCCAGTGACAGTCAGTGTGTGTGGGACCCGTACCCCAGTGAGAGTCATTGTGTGTGGGACCCGTACCCCAGTGAGAGTCAGTGTGTGTGTGTGGGACCCGTACCCCAGTGAGAGTCAGTGTGTGTGTGTGGGACCCGTACCCCAGTGAGAGTCAGTGTGTGTGGGACCCGTACCCCAGTGACAGTCAGTGTGTGTGGGACCTGTACCCCAGTGAGAGTCAGTGTGTGTGGGACCCGTACCCCAGTGAGAGTCAGTGTGTGTGGGACCCGTATCCCAGTGAGAGTCAGTGTGTGTGGGACCCGTACCCCAGTGAGAGTCAGTGTGTGTGGGACCCGTACCCCAGTGACAGTCAGTGTGTGTGGGACCCATACCCCAGTGAGAGTCAGTGTGTGTGGGACCCGTACCCCAGTGAGAGTGTGTGTGTGGGACCCGTACCCCAGTGAGAGTCAGTGTGTGTGTGGGACCCGTACCCCAGTGAGAGTCAGTGTGTGTGGGACCCGTACCCCAGTGAGAGTCAGTGTGTGTGGGACCCGTACCCCAGTGAGAGTCAGTGTGTGTGTGTGGGACCTGTACTCCATTGAGAGTCAGTGTGTGTGGGACCTGTATCCCAGTGAGAGTCAGTGTGTGTGAGACCCCTACCCCAGTGACAGTCAGTGTGTGTGGGACCTGTACCCCAGTGAGAGTCAGTGTGTGTGGGACCCGTACCCCAGTGAGAGTCAGTGTGTGTGTGTGGGACCCGTACCCCAGTGAGAGTCAGTGTGTGTGTGTGGGACCCGTACCCCAGTGAGATTCAGTGTGTGTGAGACCCCTACCCCAGTGAGAGTCAGTGTGTGTGGGACCCGTACCCCAGTGAGAGTCAGTGTGTGTGGGACCCGTACCCCAGTGAGAGTCAGTGTGAGTGGGACCCGTACCCCAGTGAGAGTCAGTGTGTGTGGGACCCGTACCCCAGTGAGAGTCAGTGTGTGTGGGACCCGTATCCCAGTGAGAGTCAGTGTGTGTGAGACCCGTACCCCAGTGAGAGTCAGTGTGTGTGTGTGGGACCCGTACCCCAGTGAGAGTCAGTGTGTGTGAGACCCCTACCCCAGTGAGAGTCAGTGTGTGGGGGACCCGTACCCCAGTGAGAGTCAGTGTGTGAGTGGGACCCGTACCCCAGTGAGAGTCAGTGTGTGTGGGACCCGTACCCCAGTGAGAGTCAGTGTGTGTGGGACCCGTACCCCAGTGAGAGTCAGTGTGTGTGGGACCCGTACCCCAGTGAGAGTCAGTGTGTGTGGGACCCGTACCCCAGTGAGAGTCAGTGTGTGTGGGACCCGTACCCCAGTGAGAGTGTGTGTGTGGGACCCGTACCCCAGTGAGAGTCAGTGTGTGTGTGGGACCCGTACCCCAGTGAGAGTCAGTGTGTGTGGGACCCGTACCCCAGTGAGAGTCAGTGTGTGTGGGACCCGTACCCCAGTGAGAGTCAGTGTGTGTGAGACCCCTACCCCAGTGACAGTCAGTGTGTGTGGGACCTGTACCCCAGTGAGAGTCAGTGTGTGTGGGACCCGTACCCCAGTGAGAGTCAGTGTGTGTGTGTGGGACCCGTACCCCAGTGAGAGTCAGTGTGTGTGTGTGGGACCCGTACCCCAGTGAGAGTCAGTGTGTGTGGGACCCGTACCCCAGTGAGAGTCAGTGTGTGTGAGACCCCTACCCCAGTGAGAGTCAGTGTGTGTGGGACCCGTACCCCAGTGAGAGTCAGTGTGTGTGGGACCCGTACCCCAGTGAGAGTCAGTGTGAGTGGGACCCGTACCCCAGTGAGAGTCAGTGTGTGTGGGACCCGTACCCCAGTGAGAGTCAGTGTGTGTGGGACCCGTATCCCAGTGAGAGTCAGTGTGTGTGAGACCCGTACCCCAGTGAGAGTCAGTGTGTGTGTGTGGGACCCGTACCCCAGTGAGAGTCAGTGTGTGTGAGACCCCTACCCCAGTGAGAGTCAGTGTGTGGGGGACCCGTACCCCAGTGAGAGTCAGTGTGTGAGTGGGACCCGTACCCCAGTGAGAGTCAGTGTGTGTGGGACCCGTACCCCAGTGAGAGTCATTGTGTGTGGGACCCGTATCCCAGTGAGAGTCAGTGTGTGTGGGACCCGTACCCCAGTGAGAGTCAGTGTGTGTGTGTGGGACCCGTACCCCAGTGAGAGTCAGTGTGTGTGGGACCCGTACCCCAGTGAGAGTCAGTGTGTGTGGGACCCGTACCCCAGTGAGAGTCAGTGTGTGTGGGACCCGTACCCCAGTGAGAGTCAGTGTGTGTGGGACCCGTACCCCAGTGAGAGTCATTGTGTGTGGGACCCGTATCCCAGTGAGAGTCAGTGTGTGTGGGACCCGTACCCCAGTGAGAGTCAGTGTGTGTGTGTGGGACCCGTACCCCAGTGAGAGTCAGTGTGTGTGGGACCCGTACCCCAGTGAGAGTCAGTGTGTGTGAGACCCCTACCCCAGTGAGAGTCAGTGTGTGTGGGACCCGTACCCCAGTGAGAGTCAGTGTGTGTGGGACCCGTACCCCAGTGAGAGTCAGTGTGTGTGGGACCCGTATCCCAGTGAGAATCAGTGTGTATGTGGGACCCGTACCCCATTGAGAGTCAGTGTGTGTGTGGGACCCGTACCCCAGTGAGAGTCAGTGTGTGTGGGACCCGTACCCCAGTGAGAGTCAGTGTGTGTGTGGGACCCGTACCCCAGTGAGAGTCATTGTGTGTGTGGGACCCGTACCCCAGTGAGAGTCAGTGTGTGTGGGACCCGTACCCCAGTGAGAGTCAGTGTGTGTGGGACCCGTGCCCCAGTGAGAGTCAGTGTGTGTGGGACCCGTACCCCAGTGAGAGTCAGTGTGTGTGGGACCCGTACCCCAGTGAGAGTCAGTGTGTGTGGGACCCGTACCCCAGTGAGAGTCGGTGTGTGTGGGACCCGTACCCCAGTGAGAGTCAGTGTGTGTGAGACCCGTACCCCAGTGAGAGTCAGTGTGTGTGTGGGACCCGTACCCCAGTGAGAGTCAGTGTGTGTGTGGGACCCGTACCCCAGTGAGAGTCAGTGTGTGTGAGACCCGTACCCCAGTGAGAGTCAGTGTGTGTGTGGGACCCGTACCCCAGTGAGAGTCAGTGTGTGTGTGGGACCCGTACCCCAGTGAGAGTCAGTGTGTGTGGGACCCGCACCCCAGTGAGAGTCAGTGTGTGTGGGACCCGCACCCCAGTGAGAGTCAGTGTGTGTGGGATCCGTACCCCAGTGAGAGTCAGTGTGTGTGGGACCCGTACTACAGTTAGAGTCAGTGTGTGTGGGACCCGTACCCCAGTGAGAGTCAGTGTGTGTGGGACCCGTACCGCAGTGAGAGTCAGTGTGTGTGGGACCCGTACCCCAGTGAGAGTCAGTGTGTGTGGGACCCGTACCCCAGTGAGAGTCAGTGTGTGTGGGACGAGTACCCCAGTGAGAGTCAGTGTGTGTGGGACCCGTACCCCAGTGAGAGTCAGCGTGTGTGGGACCCGTACCCCAGTGAGAGTCAGCGTGTGTGGGACCCATACCCCAGTGAGAGTCAGTGTTGTGTGGGACCCGTACCCCACTGAGAGTCAGTGTGTGTGGGTCCCGTACCCCAGTGAGGGTCTGTGTGTGTGGGACCCGTATCCCAGTGAGAGTCAGTATGTGTGGGACCCGTACCCCAGTGAGAGTCAGTGTGTGTGGGACCCGTACCCCAGTGAGAGTCAGTGTGTGTGGGACCCGTACCCCAGTGAGAGTCAGTGTGTGTGGGACCCGTACCGCAGTGAGAGTCAGTGTGTGTGGGACGAGTACCCCAGTGAGAGTCAGTGTGTGTGGGACCCGTACCCCAGTGAGAGTCAGTGTGTGTGGGACCCGTACCCCAGTGAGAGTCAGCGTGTGTGGGACCCATACCCCAGTGAGAGTCAGTGTTGTGTGGGACCCGTACCCCAGTGAGAGTCAGTGTGTGTGAGACCCGTACCCCAGTGAGAGTCAGTGTTGTGTGGGACCTGTACCCCAGTGAGAGTCAGTGTGTGTGGGACCCGTACCCCAGTGAGAGTCAGTGTGTGTGGGACCTGTACCCCAGTGAGAGTCAGTGTGTGTGGGACCCGTACCCCAGTGAGAGTCAGTGTGTGTGGGACCCGTACCCCAGTGAGAGTCAGTGTGTGTGGGACCCGTACCCCAGTGATTAATTTAACCCAGGTTCCCGTTCAATTCGGATTAGTTGGGCCTCTGAGTGGGTGTTAGCTGCTCGAACCTCTCCCTGGAAATCTCTGCAGCAAGAGCCGCTCTGTAACTCTGACCTGCTGAACCTCACTGAGTCGCAGCTCCAGTAGGATGTTTAACATTGGAGTCTGACCCTGCCTGACCATGTGAGTGGGCAGCCATGGGTCAGCTCAGTATGGAGCTGGAGGTCAAGCTGTGTGTCCCCGTCCGCATCAAGGCACGTGGTCAGTGACAGGACCTCCAAACTGGGAGCCACGCACGAGGTACCTGGTGAGTACATGTCTGTCCCCACACCCTGTACAGGCAGGGCGGAGTCTGTGTGCTGGGTGTTATAGGGGAATGTGTAATGTGCAGAGACTGTACTGTCAATCTTACCCTGTACAGGCAGGTGTCTGCCACCAGGTTACAGATCTTCTCCAGATCGTCAGTGAGCTGTAGTCTCGATCGGACAAACATGCACAGTTCCTCGTTGCTCATCACGTCCCAGATGCCATCACAAGCCAGGATAACAAACTCGTCCTCCTGCGATCGCTCGATGACCATCACCTCCGGCTCGGGAGAGACCAGCTGCTCTGTGGGCCCTTTCCCATCCACACACTTGTAGTCGTAATCTCCTAGTGCCCGGGAGACAGCGAGCGAGCCATTGACTCGCTGGATCATCACGCTGCCCCCAGCGTTCTGGATCCGCTCTTTCTCGCGCGGGTTACAGGGCTTGTGGTCCTCGGTGGAGAAATGTACAGAGTGACCCCTCTGCAGGACCCCCCGCGAGTCCCCGCAGTTTATGAAGTAGATGTGCGTCGGCGAGACCAGCAGTGCCACTGCTGTGGATCCACTGCGATCCATATCGTTGTTCCCCAGCTCCGAGTCGTTCCTCATGCGCTCATCAATGCTCAGGAACCCGGTTCTGATGGCCCGCTTCACACTCTGGACAGCGGCCTGCGAGTCACTCCTGCCGTCTGCCATCCCTTGGTAAACCAGACCAGAACTCAGCTGCAGCTTTTAGCAATGTTTCACCGCGTGGTGTCGTTCCCCCTCCACCACCCGCCTGGCCAACACTTTGCCCCATTGATTTTCAGCACCCGACGATTGTGGGGGGGAGGGAGGTCCAAGCGAGACATCAGCTTGGCCTGAAGCGGCGGCGCCCGTGGCCGGGGATTTTAGTCGACAGCCTTGTCTGAGCGGGTATCAGTCTGGTCGGGGTCAGAGGGTCACGGGGTCAAGCCAACTCCCCAAACGAGCAGGAAATCCCAGAAACTCTCGGAGCAGTGCTGCTCCGGGCACAGCGAACGCCCCATCGTTTCATTCCCAATATCTCAACTAAAACCCGGATCGGACACAGGGAGCTGGGTTCAAAGGTCACAGTTATAAAGTCAGGACAGCTGGAGGCCGTTCAGCCCACTGGGTCTGTGCTGGTTCTCCGCAGAGCCATCCAGCTTGGCTCGTTCCCCAGCTCCCTCTCTGTAAACTCATTCCCCGCCTGTGTCCGTCTGCTTTCCCTTTCGAATTGTCCCTCATCTCCAAGTCCAAACCCCCTCACCGGCAGCGAGTTCCAGCTCATCACCTTCCACAGTGCACCGGAAATCTCTTCCTCACATCCCCCTGGCCCTGCCCAGGACCTTCAATCTGTGGCCCCTACACCCCACCCCCGCCGAGTCCTCGTACCATCAGCCAATAGGAACAGCTGTTCTTTGTCTGTCAATCCTATCTAAACCCCTGCACCTCTACGCCTGTCACCCTGCACCTCTACGCCTGTCACCCTGCACCTCTACGCCTGTCACCCTGCACCTCTACGCCTGCCACCCAGCATGCCTCTGCACCTCTACGCCTGTCACCCTGCACCTGTACGCCTGTCACCCTGCACCTGTACACCTGTCACCCAGCATGTCTCTGCACCTGTACACCTGTCACCCAGCACGCCTCTGCACCTGTACACCTGTCACCCAGCATGCCCCTGCACCTGTACACCTGTCACCCTGCACGCCTCTACACCTGTCACTCTGCACCTGTACGCCTGTCACCTGGCACGCCTCTGCACCTCTATGCCTGTCACCCTGCACGCATCTGCACCTCTACGCCTGTCATCCTGCACACCTCTGCACCTGTACGCCTGTCACCCTGCATGCCTCTGCACCTGTACGCCTGTCACCCTGCACCTGTACGTCTGTCACCCTGCACACCTCTGCACCTGTACACCTGTCACCCAGCATGCCTCTGCACCTGTCACTCTGCACCTGTACGCCTGTCACCTGGCACGCCTCTGCACCTCTATGCCTGTCACCCTGCACGCATCTGCACCTGTACGCCTGTCACCCTGCACACCTCTGCACCTGTACGCCTGTCACCCTGCACGCCACTGCACCTGTCACTCTGCACCTGTACGCCTGTCACCTGGCACGCCTCTGCACCTCTATGCCTGTCACCCTGCACGCATCTGCAGCTCCACGCCTGTCATCCTGCACACCTCTGCACCTCTACGCCTGTCACCCTGCACACCTCTGCACCTCTACGCCTGTCACCCTGCACACCTCTGCACCTGTACGCCTGTCACCCTGCATGCCTCTGCACCTGTACGCCTGTCACCCTGCATGCCTCTGCACCTGTACGCCTGTCACCCTGCACCTGTACGCCTGTCACCCTGCACGCCTCTGCACCTGTACGCCTGTCACCCTGCACCTGTACGCCTGTCACCCTGCACACCTCTGCACCTGTACGCCTGTCACCCTGCATGCCTCTGCACCTGTACGCCTGTCACCCTGCACCTGTACGCCTGTCACCCTGCATGTCTCTGCACCTGTACACCTGTCACCCTGCACGCCTCTGCACCTGTACACCTGTCACCCAGCATGCCTCTGCACCTGTACACCTGTCACCCTGCACGCCTCTACACCTGTCACTCTGCACCTGTACGCCTGTCACCTGGCACGCCTCTGCACCTCTATGCCTGTCACCCTGCACGCATCTGCACCTCTACGCCTGTCATCCTGCACACCTCTGCACCTCTACGCCTGTCACCCTGCACACCTCTGCACCTCTACGCCTGTCACTCTGCACGCCTCTGCACCTGTACGCCTGTCACCCTGCATGCCTCTGCACCTGTACGCCTGTCACCCTGCACCTGTACGCCTGTCACCCTGCACACCTCTGCACCTGTACGCCTGTCACCCAGCATGCCTCTGCACCTGTCACTCTGCACCTGTACGCCTGTCACCTGGCACGCCTCTGCACCTCTATGCCTGTCACCCTGCACGCATCTGCACCTGTACGCCTGTCACCCTGCACCTGTACGCCTGTCACCCTG
This sequence comes from Isurus oxyrinchus, assembly GCA_026770705.1. NCBI lineage: Eukaryota > Metazoa > Chordata > Chondrichthyes > Lamniformes > Lamnidae > Isurus > Isurus oxyrinchus. Next base: position 24,686 of record JANJGN010003153.1, read on the forward strand.
CACACCTCTGCACCTGTACGCCTGTCACCCTGCACGCCATTGCACCTGTCACTCTGCACCTGTACGCCTGTCACCTGGCACGCCTCTGCACCTCTATGCCTGTCACCCTGCACGCATCTGCAGCTCCACGCCTGTCATCCTGCATGCCTCTGCACCTGTACGCCTGTCACCCTGCACGCCTCCACACCTGTACACCTGTCATCGTATACACCTGTACGCCTGTCATACTGCACACCTCTACACCTGTCATCCTGCACACCTCTACACCTGTCACTCTGCACCTGTACGCCTGTCACGCCTCTGCACCTCTATGCCTGTCACCCTGCATGCATCTGCACCTCTACGCCTGTCATCCTGCACACCTCTGCACCTCTACGCCTGTCACCCTGCACACCTCTGCACCTCTACGCCTGTCACCCTGCACACCTCTGCACCTGTACGCCTGTCACCCTGCATGCCTCTGCACCTGTACGCCTGTCACCCTGCACCTGTACGCCTGTCACCCTGCACGCCTCTGCACCTGTACGCCTGTCACCCTGCACCTGTACGCCTGTCACCCTGCACACCTCTGCACCTGTATGCCTGTCACCCTGAACCCGTCCAGCAACTCTCTGCTCAGTCTCCTTTGCTGCAAGGAAGTTCCCAACATGGTGTCTGACCCGTGCGCAGTTACCGAGAGGGGGGCATCGAATGGGGAAGGAGAATGCAGACAGGAACTGACCTTTGAACTCCTGGTTGCTGGTTATGTGCTGGAGGAGGTTCTTGGCACAATATTTGGCGACCCCTGACCCCGCGTGCCCATCATAAATTGCGAAGAAGGACCAGTTTTTCAGCTTGTCGTGTAACTCAGGCAACGCGGTGTGCGTGTCCTCCATCTCCACACGCCAGCCCTGCATGCTGCAGAGCCCGTAGCGGAGACCGTTCCCCTCCCCGTGGTCATTGTGTTTCTCCGTGTTCGGACGGTCCAGAAAAGCTCCCATTCTCAAACGGAATTACCTAGAAAGGTTACAGATAAAAAATTCACTGAGACCAAGCCACAGGGACATGTGAAGGGCCAGAACCCACTGCCCCGCGGGGCGGAGGCGGGGAGGGAGGGACGAGTGTGGCTGCTGCCTCGAGGCACAGGGAGGTGGTGGGGGGGGGGACACACAACTGCAGCCGGTGTCCACTAACACACAACAACTTTCAAACCTTGGTGAGCGTGAAGAAACACCACCCCCCCCAACCCACCCCCCACATAAACAGGGGGACCCCCTGTAAATACTGACACACTCCCCTGGGACCCCCTGTAAATACTGACACACTCCCCGGGGACCCCCTGTAAATACTGACACACTCCCCGGGGACCCCCTGTAAATACTGACACACTCCCCGGGGACCCTCTGTAAATACTGACACACACCCTGGGGACCCCCTGTAAATACTGACACACTCCCCGGGGACCCCCTGTAAATACTGACACACTCCCCGGGGACCCCCTGTAAATACTGACACACTCTCCGGGGATCCCCTGTAAATACTGACACACTCCCCGGGGACCCCCTGTAAATACTGACACACTCCCCGGGGATCCCCTGTAAATACTGACACACTCCCCGGGGATCCCCTGTAAATACTGACACACTCCCCGGGGATCCCCTGTAAATACTGACACACTCCCCGGGGATCCCCTGTAAATACTGACACACTCCCTGGGGACCCCCTGTAAATACAGACACACTCCCCGGTGACACCCTGTAAATACTGACACACTCCCGGGGGACCCCCCTGTAAATACTGACACACTCCCCGGGGACACCCCTGTAAATACTGACACACTCCCCGGGGACACCCCTGTAAATACTGACACACTCCCCGGGGATCCCCTGTAAATACTGACACACTCCCCGGGGATCCCCTGTAAATACTGACACACTCCCTGGGGACCCCCTGTAAATACTGACACACTTCCCGGGGATCTCCTGTAAATACTGACACACTCCCCGGGGATCCCCTGTAAATACTGACATACTCCCCGAGGACCCCCCTGTAAATACTGACACACTCCCTGGGGACCCCCCTGTAAATACTGACACACTCTCCGGGGACCCCCCTGTAAATACCGACACACTCTCCGGGGACCCCCCTGTAAATACCGACACACTCCCCGGGGACCCCCTGTAAATATTGACAGACTCCCCGGGGACGCAACGTAAATACTGACACACTCCCCGGAGACCCCCTGTAAATACTGACACACTCCCCGGGGACCCCCTGTAAATAATGACACACTCCCTGGGGACCCCTGTAAATACAGACACACTCCCCAGGGACCCCCCTGTAAATACTGACACACTCCCCGGGGAAACCCCCTGTAAATACTGACACACTCCCCGGGGACCTCCTGTAAATACTGACACACTCCCCGGGGATCCCCCTGTAAATACTGACACACTCCCCGGGGACCCCCCTGTAAATACTGACACACTCCCTGGGGACCCCCTGTAAATACTGACACACTCCCTGGGGACCCCCTGTAAATACAGACACACTCCCCGGGGACCCCCTGTAAATACTGACACACTCCCCGGGGACCGCCTGTAAATACTGACACACTCCCCGGGGATCCCCTGTAAATACTGACACACTCCCCGGGGATCCCCTGTAAATACTGACACACTCCCCGGGGATCCCCTGTAAATACTGACACACTCCCCGGGGATCCCCTGTAAATACTGACACACTCCCCGGGGACACGCCTGTAAATACTGACACACTCCCCGGGGACCCCCTGTAAATACTGACACACACCCCGGGGATCCCCTGTAAATACTGACACACTCCCCGGGGACCCCCTGTAAATACTGACACACTCCCCGGGTACACCCTGTAAATACTGACACACTCCCCGGGGACACGCCTGTAAATACTGACACACTCCCCGGGGACACGCCTGTAAATACTGACACGCTCGGTCACAGCTGGAGGTCCAAACTGATGTAGCTAACAGCTACACTAGTACCTAACTGAATGTAAGGAATCACGGGACCTGTGTTTTAGCTCAGAACAGCCCAGTTACTTTCCTCACTGTTTATTCCAGAGGCGGCACCCAGCACATGACCGGGAGGAGGGGAAAGGTGTGAGACAAACACTGAATTTAAACCAGGATTTATGGTTCCAGCTTCATTCCAGAGTTTTAGTTAAAAGGTGTTCGGATAACTGAGTCAGGCCGAATTGGGGAAGGGGGAGCGAAGCGGGGGGATTCCTGTTTCGGACGACTGTTTAACTCCTTCAAAGTCTTTGAATCGAGTCACAGTGGGTGGCACTCTCCCCTTCATCTCACAAGGTCATGGGTTCAAGTCTCACTCCAGGCTCAAGGTCAAAATCTAACCTGACACTCAATGCAGAACTGGCAGAAAACCCAGGGCCCGGTGCTGAGGGAGTGCAGCACTGTCAGAGGGTCAGTGCTGAGGGAGCGCCGCACTGTCGGAGGGTCAGCGCTGAGGGAGTGCTGCACTGTCAGAGGGTCAGTGCTGAGGGAGTGCCGCACTATCAGAGGGTCGTATTGAGGGAGCGCCGCACTGTCGGAGGGTCAGTACTGAGGGAGTGCCGCACTGTCGGAGGGTCAGGACTGAGGGAGTGCCGCACTGTCGGAGGGTCAGGACTGAGGGAGTGCTGCACTGTCAGAGGGTCAGTGCTGAGGGAGTGCCGCACTGTCGGAGGGTCAGTACTGAGGGAGCGCTGCACTGTCAGAGGGTCAGTACTGAGGGAGTGCCGCACTGTCAGAGGGTCAGTGCTGAGGGAGTGCCGCACTGTCAGAGGGTCAGTGCTGAGGGAGCGCCGCACTGTCGGAGGGTCAGTACTGAGGGAGTGCTGCACTGTCAGAGGGTCAGTACTGAGGGAGCGCCGCACTGTTGGAGGGTCAGTACTGAGGGAGTGCTGCACTGTCAGAGGGTTAGTACTGAGGGAGTGCTGCACTGTCGGAGGGTCAGTACTGAGGGAGTGCTGCACTGTCGGAGGGTCAGTACTGAGGGAGTGCTGCACTGTCGGAGGGTCAGTACTGAGGGAGTGCTGCACTGTCGGAGGGTCAGTACTGAGGGAGCGCTGCACTGTCGGAGGGTCAGTACTGAGGGAGTGCTGCACTGTCAGAGGGTCAGTACTGAGGGAGTGCTGCACTGTCGGAGGGTCAGTACTGAGGGAGTGCTGCACTGTCAGAGGGTCAGTACTGAGGGAGTGCTGCACTGTCGGAGGGTCAGTGCTGAGGGAGCGCTTTAAAGAGGAGTTTCCCCCAATAATTTCACTGCTATTTTACCACATCATCAATGATCTTCTCTAGTTTTGATCTGGTCATCAAAATGACACATTAAATCTGTTTGAGTCTGCAGAAATGCTGAGTATTTGCAGCATTTTGGCCATTAGCAGTTACTGGGATATTGCTGTGCTCAAATTGGCTGCTTCATTTCCTACATCATAATCGTGACTATACTTCAAAAGTACTTCACCTGCTGGAAAGTGCTTTGAGGTGTCCTGAGGTTGTGGAAAGTACCATCGACAGGTAATGCGGACACCCACCCAGCACATTCCTGCTTGATCGGGATCGCTGGGCTGGGCTGGGCAATCTGCACTGGATCCCTGTGGATTCCCTGTGCTGGATCCAGCCAGGGTGAGAAGTTCCAGGGAGAAACGCAACCACCGACTTGGGAGAAAGGAGCCTGAGCCTGGAAATACCAGCCCCCCCCCCCACTCCAAACCTACCGCTCCCTCCATCACAATCACCCTCTCATCTCTTAGACAACAAGACTTTCGTCATCCACTGAAATTTCTGCTCTTCATCCTTTCAAATTCCAACAAAGCCGGCATCCTGCTCACACTCAGCCCCTCACACTGACACACCAATCCCCCGCTCCTCACCCCGCTCCTCACCCCGCTCCTCACCCCGCTCCTCACCCCGCTCCTCACCCCGCTCCTCACCCCGCTCCTCACCCCGCTCCTCACCGCTCTCCTCACCCCGCTCCTCACCCCACTCACCTCGCTCCTCACCCCGCTCCTCAACACTCTCCTCAACACTCTCCTCACCCCGCTCCTCACCCCGCTCCTCACCCCGCTCCTCACCCCGCTCCTCACCCCGCTCCTCACCCCGCTCCTCACCCCGCTCCTCACCCCGCTCCTCACCGCTCTCCTCACCCCGCTCCTCACCCCGCTCCTCACCCCGCTCCTCACCCCGCTCACCGCTCTCCTCACCCCGCTCTCCTCACCCCACTCACCGCTCTCCTCACCCCGCTCACCGCTCTCCTCACCCCGCTCCTCACCCCGCTCACCGCTCTCCTCACCCCGCTCCTCACCCCGCTCCTCACCCCGCTCCTCACCCCGCTCCTCACCCCGCTCCTCACCGCTCTCCTCACCCCGCTCCTCACCCCGCTCCTCACCCCGCTCCTCACCGCTCTCCTCACCCCGCTCCTCACCCCGCTCCTCACCCCGCTCCTCACCGCTCTCCTCACCCCGCTCCTCACCCCGCTCCTCACCCCGCTCCTCACCCCGCTCTCCTCACCCCACTCACCGCTCTCCTCACCCCGCTCACCGCTCTCCTCACCCCGCTCCTCACCCCGCTCACCGCTCTCCTCACCCCGCTCCTCACCCCGCTCCTCACCCCGCTCCTCACCCCGCTCCTCACCCCGCTCCTCACCCCGCTCCTCACCCCGCTCACCGCTCTCCTCACCCCGCTCCTCACCCCGCTCCTCAACGCTCTCCTCACCCCGCTCCTCACCGCTCTCCTCACCCCGCTCCTCACCCCGCTCCTCACCCCTCTCCTCACCTCGCTCCTCACCCCGCTCACCGCTCTCCTCACCCCGCTCCTCACCCCGCTCACCTCTCTCCTCACCCCGCTCCTCACCCCACTCCTCACCGCTCTCCTCACCCCGCTCTCACCCCACTCCTCACCCCGCTCCTCACCGCTCTCCTCACCCCGCTCACCTCTCTCCTCACCCCGCTCCTCACCGCTCTCCTCACCCCGCTCCTCACCCCGCTCCTCACCCCGCTCCTCACCCCGCTCCTCACCCCGCTCCTCACCCCGCTCCTCACCCCGCTCCTCACCCCGCTCCTCACCCCGCTCCTCACCCCGCTCCTCAACGCTCTCCTCACCCCGCTCCTCACCCCGCTCCTCACCCCGCTCCTCACCCCGCTCCTCACCGCGCTCCTCACCCCGCTCCTCACCCCGCTCCTCACCCCGCTCCTCACCGCTCTCCTCACCCCGCTCCTCACCCCGCTCCTCACCCCGCTCCTCACCCAGCTCCTCACCCCGCTCACCTCTCTCCTCACCCCGCTCCTCACCGCTCTCTTCACCCCGCTCCTCACCCCGCTCACCTCTCTCCTCACCCCGCTCCTCACCGCTCTCCTCACCCCGCTCCTCACCCCGCTCCTCACCCCGCTCCTCAACACTCTCCTCACCCTGCTCCTCACCCCGCTCCTCACCCCGCTCCTCAACTCTCTCCTCACCCTGCTCCTCACCGCTCTCCTCACCCCGCTCCTCAACTCTCTCCTCACCCTGCTCCTCACCGCTCTCCTCACCCCGCTCCTCACCCCGCTCCTCAACACTCTCCTCACCCCGCTCCTCAACACTCTCCTCACCCCGCTCCTCACCCCGCTCCTCACCCCGCTCCTCAACTCTCTCCTCACCCCGCTCCTCACCGCTCTCCTCACCCCTCTCCTCACCCCGCTCCTCACCCCGCTCCTCAACGCTCTCCTCACCCCGCTCCTCAACGCTCTCCTCACCCCGCTCCTCAACGCTCTCCTCACCCCGCTCCTCAACGCTCTCCTCACCCCGCTCCTCAACGCTCTCCTCACCCCGCTCCTCAACGCTCTCCTCACCCCGCTCCTCAACGCTCTCCTCACCCCGCTCCTCACCTCTCTCCTCACCCCGCTCCTCACCCCGCTCCTCACCCCGCTCCTCACCCCGCTCCTCACCGCTCTCCTCACCGCTCTCCTCACCGCTCTCCTCACCGCTCTCCTCACCGCTCTCCTCACCGCTCTCCTCACCGCTCTCCTCACCGCTCTCCTCACCGCTCTCCTCACCCCGCTCCTCAACACTCTCCTCACCCCGCTCCTCACCCCGCTCCTCACCCCGCTCCTCACCCCGCTCCTCACCCCGCTCCTCACCCCGCTCCTCACCCCGCTCCTCACCCCGCTCCTCACCCCGCTCCTCAACTCTCTCCTCACCCCGTTCCTCACCGCTCTCCTCACCCCGCTCCTCACCCCGCTCCTCAACGCTCTCCTCACCCCGCTCCTCAACGCTCTCCTCACCCCGCTCCTCAACGCTCTCCTCACCCCGCTCCTCACCCCGCTCCTCACCTCTCTCCTCACCCCGCTCCTCACCCCGCTCCTCACCCCGCTCCTCACCCCGCTCCTCACCCCGCTCCTCAACACTCTCCTCACCCCGCTCCTCAACACTCTCCTCACCCCGCTCCTCACCCCGCTCCTCACTGCTCTCCTCACCCCGCTCCTCACCCCGCTCCTCACCCCGCTCCTCACCCCGCTCCTCAACACTCTCCTCAACACTCTCCTCACCCCGCTCCTCACCCCACTCCTCAACAATCTCCTCACCCCACTCAACACTCTCCTCACCCCACTCCTCAACACTCTCCTCACCCCACTCCTCAACACTCTCCTCAACACTCTCCTCACCCCACTCCTCAACACTCTCCTCACCCCACTCCTCAACACTCTCCTCACCCCACTCCTCAACACTCTCCTCACCCCACTCCTCAACACTCTCCTCACCCCACTCCTCAACACTCTCCTCACCCCACTCCTCAACACTCTCCTCACCCCACTCCTCAACACTCTCCTCACCCCACTCCTCAACACTCTCCTCACCCCACTCCTCAACACTCTCCTCACCCCACTCCTCAACACTCTCCTCACCCCACTCCTCAACACTCTCCTCACCCCACTCCTCAACACTCTCCTCACCCCACTCCTCAACACTCTCCTCACCCCACTCCTCAACACTCTCCTCACCCCACTCCTCAACACTCTCCTCACCCCACTCCTCAACACTCTCCTCACCCCACTCCTCAACACTCTCCTCACCCCACTCCTCAACACTCTCCTCACCCCACTCCTCAACACTCTCCTCACCCCACTCCTCAACACTCTCCTCACCCCACTCCTCAACACTCTCCTCACCCCACTCCTCAACACTCTCCTCACCCCACTCCTCAACACTCTCCTCACCCCACTCCTCAACACTCTCCTCACCCCACTCCTCAACACTCTCCTCACCCCACTCCTCAACACTCTCCTCACCCCACTCCTCAACACTCTCCTCACCCCACTCCTCAACACTCTCCTCACCCCACTCCTCAACACTCTCCTCACCCCACTCCTCAACACTCTCCTCACCCCACTCCTCAACACTCTCCTCACCCCACTCCTCAACACTCTCCTCACCCCACTCCTCAACACTCTCCTCACCCCACTCCTGACCCAGCATCGCCTGCTCTTCCCTAACTCGCTGGCCAAGTCAGTGAGGTCCACGGGTCCCACCCACACGGCCCTGAACCCCCCTCACTCCAATCCCCCCCTCCACAATGTGAGGTCCACGGGTACCGTCCACACGGCCCTGAACCCCCCTCACCCCAATACCGCCCCCCCTCCCCTCCACAACTCTCCCTTCCCAATGAAACGGAAGCTGATATGGTAAAATCTTCCCTCAATCCCCAACACAGCAATGGGCAGAGTCCAGGATTCTCCCCCTAGCGCCGGGGGTGCGCCGGGACACCGGGCGCACGCCGGGACACCGGGCGCACGCCGGGACACCGGGCGCACGCCGGGACACCGGGCGCACGCCGGGACACCGGGCGCACGCCGGGACACCGGGCGCACGCCGGGACACCGGGCGCACGCCGGGACACCGGGCGCACGCCGGGACACCGGGCGCACGCCGGGACACCGGGGGCCGGGACACCGGGGGCCGGGACACCGGGCACACGCCGGGACACTGGGGGCCGGGACACTGGGGGCCGGGACACTGGGGGCCGGGACACTGGGGGCCGGGACACTGGGGGCCGGGACACTGGGGGCCGGGACACTGGGGGCCGGGACACTGGGGGCCGGGACACTGGGGGCCGGGACACTGGGGGCCGGGACACTGGGGGCCGGGACACTGGGGGCCGGGACACCGGGCACACGCTGGGACACTGGGCGCCGGGACACTGGGCGCCGGGACACTGGGCACACGCCGGGACACTGGGGGCCGGGACACTGGGCACACGCCGGGACACCGGGCGCACGCCGGGACACCGGGGGCCGGGACACCGGGGGCCGGGACACCGGGCACACGCCGGGACACTGGGGGCCGGGACACTGGGCACACGCCGGGACACTGGGGGCCGGGACACTGGGCACCACGCCGGGACACTGGGCACACGCCGGGACACTGGGGGCCGGGACACTGGGGGCCGGGACACTGGGGGCCGGGACACTGGGGGCCGGGACACTGGGGGCCGGGACACTGGGGGCCGGGACACCGGGCACACGCCGGGACACTGGGGGCCGGGACACTGGGGGCCGGGACACTGGGGGCCGGGACACTGGGGGCCGGGACACTGGGGGCCGGGACACTGGGGGCCGGGACACTGGGGGCCGGGACACTGGGGGCCGGGACACTGGGCGCCGGGACACTGGGCGCCGGGACACTGGGCACACGCCGGGATCACAATGAAGACGGCCAGTGATGCCCCCCACAGTTGAACATCCTTCTCAATGCCCGAGCTCTGACACAGGAAAGAATTCAAAGCGAGCGAGATATGGAAAGCATTGTGACACCCCTCTCCCCGAACACTACCTTCAGCAGAGGACAGAGACACACATGAAGGAGCCTCACTGTGTCACATCAACATATTTTAGTCCGATGCCCAGCGTGAGGAGCTGAGCAGTTAATGATCTGCTGAGCAGAAACAGAAAGCTGCCGTGATACTGCCTGTGCCCCTGCGCCTGTTCCTGCACAGCAGAGACTTTACTCCCCACAGCTCCAAGCACCGAATCAGCAGCTGGAAATATCGGCCCGGAACCACCCAGAGATCCTGTGGTCAGGGTGGTGAGAACACTCCGGTGTCTAAGGTGTTTCAGGCCCTTTACTGCTGGCCCGGTCTGGTTATAACTGACTCAGACTGCAGCAAGTACACAGCTCGCTCTCCCTCCCCCAACTGGGTCCCAACCTGTGCTGCACCCCCACCCACCCCCACCCCCACCCCCCCACCCCCCCACCCACCCCCCCCACCCCCACACCCACCCTCACCCACCCCCACCCACCCTCACCCACCCCCACCACCCCACCCACCCACCCCCCCCCCACACCCACCCTCACCCACCCCCACCACCCACCCACCCCCCCCCACCCCCCCACTCACCCCCACCCCCCCACCCCCACCCCCCCACCCCCACCCCCCCCACCACCCACCCCCACCCCCCCACCCCCCCCCACCACCCCCACCCCCCCACCCACCCCCACCCACACTCACCCCCACCCACCCCCACCCCCCCACCCCCACACCCACCCCCACCCCCCACCCACCCCCACCCACACCCACCCCCCCCACCACCCCCCCACCCCCACTCAAACCCACCCCCACCCCCCCACCCCCCCACACCCCCCACCCCCCCCACCCCCCCACTCAAACCCACCCCACCCCCACCCCCCCCACCCCCCCACCCCCCCCCACCCACCCCCAACCCCCCCACCCACCCCCACCCCCACCCCCCCACCCCCCCCCACCCACCCCCAACCCCCCCACCCACCCCCACCCCCAACCCCCCCACCCACCCCCACCCCCACCACCCCCCCCACCCCCACCCCCACCACCCCCCCCACCCCCTCACCCACCCCCCACCCACACCCACCCCCTCACCCCCCCCCACCCACCCACCCCACCCCCACACCCACACTCACACCCACACTCACACCCACACTCACACCCACACTCACACCCACACCCACACCCACACCCACACCCACACCCACACTCACACCCACACCCACACTCACACCCACACTCACACCCACACTCACACCCACACTCACACCCACACTCACACCCACACTCACACCCACACCCACACCCACACTCTCACCCACACTCACACCCACACTCACACCCACACTCACACCCACACCCACACCCACACTCACACCCACACTCACACCCACACTCACACCCACACCCACACCCACACTCTCACCCACACTCACACCCACACTCACACCCACACTCACACCCACACCCACACCCACACCCACACCCACACTCACACCCACACTCACACCCACACTCACACACCCACTCACACACCCACTCACACCCACACCCACACCCACACTCACACCCACACTCACACCCACACTCACACCCACACTCACACCCACACTCACACCCACACTCACACCCACACTCACACCCACACTCACACCCACACTCACACCCACACTCACACCCACACTCACACTCACACCCACACTCACACCCACACTCACACCCACACTCACACCCACACCCACACCCACACTCACACTCACACTCACACCCACACCCACACCCACACCCACACTCACACCCACACTCACACCCCACACTCACACCCACACCCACACTCACACCCACACTCACACCCACACTCACACCCACACTCACACCCACACTCACACCCACACCCACACCCACACTCACACCCACACTCACACCCACACTCACACCCACACCCACACTCACACCCACACTCACACCCACACTCACACCCACACTCACACCCACACTCACACCCACACCTGCAGGCAAAGCCCCTGGGGTTGACTGAGAACGTACGGACTGAGCTTTCAAATCTGACCACCCCCCACCCCCCACCCCCGGCCCGAGACTGAACACTGGGCAAACTGATCTTTGCAACGCCACCCAATCCAATATCAAAGTTTACCATTGCTACACAGTGCTGCTCTGAGGGAAGACGCAGAGCTTACTGGTACCAGACAAGCAGCACTGGGCCCGATTTATGTCACTCTCCTGCTGGGGAACATTACAAAAACACTCCACCGTTAAACACTCTGTCCTGGGCTAACCTGGCTGATGTACACACCATACCCACTGACCGTTAACTGGGAATGGAGCTCGTTCCCTCTCCTTGGACACTTTGGCTCACTCGCTCGCTCACCGGCCACTACCCTCTGACTCAGGGCCCACTGACAGCAGAGATGTGGTGGTGGTGCTGGTGTCCCCCCCGCCTCTGAATCTGGCCTTCGTACCACCATACCAGGGTGGGTGGGTGGGTGAGTGAGGAATCTGGTGCAGGGTGGGTGACAGGGGCATGGGGAGCGAGGAGGAAGGGGAGGACTAGGGGGATGGGGTGGAGGCGGGAGGCCGGAGCGAGGGGTTTGTGGAGGGGCTCAGGTGGGGAGCCGAGGGGGAGAGGGCAGGCACAAGGGTGGGTGAGAACCCCAGAGGGGGAGACGGGGCTCACGGGGGTGGTGGTGGTGGTGGGGTTTGGGGGGGGCAGGGAACCCTGGGGCTAAACAACAGCTGAAAAAGTTTCCCTGTGGTTTAAGAAGCCGGGAACGAGGCAGAAGAAGAAGAGAGACCCCCTCCCCACCCCCAGGATTAACCCCCTCCCCACCCCCAGGGTTAACCCCCTCCCCACCCCCAGGGTTAACCCCCCCTCCCACCCCCAGGGTTAACCCCCTCCCCACCCCCAGGATTAAACCCCCTCCCCACCCCCAGGGTTAACCCCCTCCCACCGCCAGGGTTAACCCCCTCCCCACCCCCAGGATTAACCCCCCTCCCCACCCCCAGGGTTAACCCCCTCCCACCCCCAGGATTAACCCCACCCCCAGGGTTAACCCCCTCCCACCGCCAGGGTTAACCCCCTCCCCACCCCCAGGATTAACCCCCTCCCACCCCCAGGATTAACCCCCTCCCACCGCCAGGATTAACCCCCTCCCCACCCCCAGGATTAACCCCCTCCCACCGCCAGGATTAACCCCCTCCCCACCCCCAGGGTTAACCCCCTCCCACCGCCAGGATTAACCCCCTCCCAACCCCAGGGTTAACCCTCCCACCCCCCAGGGTTAACCCTCCCACCCCCCAGGATTAAACCCCTCCCACCCCCAGGATTAACCCTCCCACCCCCCAGGATTAAACCCCCCCCACCCCAGGATTAACCCCATCTACTTACCCTCCTGCTGCAGTTTGATTTAAACTCGAGCTGCTTCACTGCTGAACTCAACCATTTCCAATCTCCCCACCCCCAGGGGCAGCTCCTCACCCCCAGACACAGACCGACCCCCACCCCCAGGGGCAGCTCCTCACCCCCAGACACAGACCGACCCCCACCCCCAGGGGCAGCTCCTCACCCCCAGACACAGATCGACCCCCACCCCCAGGGGCAGCTCCCCACCCCCAGACACAGACCGACCCCCACCCCCAGGGGCAGCTCCTCACCCCCAGACACAGACCGACCCCCACCCCCAGGGGCAGCTCCTCACCCCCAGACACAGATCGACCCCCACCCCCAGGGGCAGCTCCTCACCCCCAGACACAGACCGACCCCCACCCCCAGGGGCAGCTCCTCACCCCCAGACACAGACCGACCCCCACCCCCAGGGGCAGCTCCTCACCCCCAGACACAGACCGACCCCCACCCCCAGGGGCAGCTCCTCACCCCCAGACACAGACCGACCCCCACCCCCAGGGGCAGCTCCTCACCCCCAGACACAGACCGACCCCCACCCCCAGGGGCAGCTCCTCACCCCCAGACACAGACCGACCCCCACCCCCAGGGGCAGCTCCTCACCCCCAGACACAGACCGACCCCCACCCCCAGGGGCAGCTCCTCACCCCCAGACACAGACCGACCCCCACCCCCAGGGGCAGCTCCTCACCCCCAGACACAGAGACCCCCACCCCCAGGGGCAGCTCCTCACCCCCAGACACACACTGACCCCCACCCCCAGGGGCAGAGCTGTAGCCCCACCACCTCCTGTGACTCCTGCAGGGGGGTATTTAAATTGTTACTGATCTAAGGGGCTGGAGCGGGTTGGGGGGGGGGTTTTGGGGGGGTTTGGAGGGGGTGGGGAGGGTTTGAGGGGTTTTTGGGGGAGAAGCTGCTGCTTTGGGGATGAATTCACCTCCCGCTAGGTCCCAGGATCCACAAACCCGGCACCGGCCGGGGGGTAAAATCCCCCCCCTCCCCCCATCAAATAAACCCCCCCCCAATAAAAACCCCCCATCAAATAAAAACCCCACTAAAGAGAAAAAGAGAGAGAAATACCCGGATGGGAATTGGAATGACATCACCGCCGACCAATCACCAGCCGCTACGTCACCGGGACTTTAACCTGCAACACGCTCATTGGCAACAAAGTATCCGGAAAAACCCGGGACGGATTCCGCGCGGGGACCGTCCGGGATCCACTGGGACCGTCCGGGATCCACCGGGATCGCCACACAGACTGGAAACTGCGATGTTATTCATTCAACCCCCCAAACCCCGCCCCCAAACCCAAACCACACCCCCAAACCTTAACCCCACCCCCAAACCACACCCCCAAACCTAAACCCCACACCACAAACCCCGCCCCCAAACCTAAACCCCACCCCACAAACCCCGCCCCCAAACCTAAACGCCACCCCACAAACCACACCCCCAAACCCAAACCACACCCCCAAACCCAAACCCCACCCCCAAACCTAAACCACACCCCCAAACCCAAACCCCACCCCCAAACCCAAACCACACCCCCAAACCCCACCCCCAAACCTAAACCCCACCCCAAACCCAAACCCCACCCCCAAACCCCACTCCAAACCCCACTCCCAAACCTAAACCCCACTCCAAAACCACGCCCTCAAATCCAAACCCCACCCCCAAACCCAAACCACACCTCCAAACCCAAACCCCACCCCCAAACCCAAACCCCACCCCAAACCCAAACCACACCCCCAAACCCAAACCCCACCCCCAAACCCAAACCACACCCCCAAACCCCAGCCCCAAACCCAAACCCCACCCCAAACCCAAACCACACCCCAAACCCCACCCCCAAACCCAAACCACACCCCCAAACCCCACCCCCAAACCCAAACCACACCCCCACCCCAAACCACACCCCCAAACCCCACCCCCAAACCCAAACCGCACGCCCAAACCCCACCCCCAAACCCAAACCCCACCCCCAAACCCAAATCCCACCCCCAAACCTAAACCCCACCCCCAAACCCCAAACTCCACCCCCAAACCCAAACCACACCCCCAAACTAAACCCCACCCCAAACCCCACCCCCAAACCCCACCCCCAAACCCAAACCACACCCCCAAACCCAAACCACACCCCCAAGCCCAAACCGCACACCCAGACCCCACCCCCAAACCCAAACCACACCCCCAAAACCTAAACCCCACCCCCAAACCCCAAACCCAAACCACACCCCCAAAACCCAAAACCCACCCAAACCCCACCCCCAAAACCCAAACCCCACCCCCAAACCCAAACTCCCACCCCCAAACCACACCCCCAAACCTAAACCCCACCCCCAAACCACACCCCCAAACCCAAAGCACACCCCCAAACCCAAACCACACCCCCAAACCCAAACCACACCCCCAAACCCAAACCACACCCCCAAACCTAAACCCCACCCCAAACCCAAACCCCACCCCCAAACCCAAACCACACCCCCAAACCCAAACCCCCAAACCCAAACCACACCCCCAAACCCAAACCCCAACCCCAAACCCAAACCACACCCCCAAACCCAAACCCCCAAACCCCACCCCCAACCCAAACCCCCAAACCCCACCCCCAAACCCAAACCCCACCCACAAACCCAAACCCCACCCCCAAACCCAAACCCCCAAACCCCACCCCCAACCCAAACCCCCAAACCCCACCCCCAAACCTAAACCCCACCCCAAACCCAAACCACACCCCCAAACCCAAACCCCACCCCCATACCCAAACCACACCCCCAAACCCCACCCCCAAACCTAAACCCCACCCCAAACCCAAACCACACCCCCAAACCCAAACCCCACCCCCAAACCTAAACCCCACCCCCACCCCCAAACCCCACTCCAAAACCCCGCCCTCAAACCCAAACCACACCCCCAAACCCCAACCCCAAACCCAAAACCCCACCCCAAATGCAAACCCCACCTCCAAACCTCAAACCCCACCCCCAAACGCAAACCCCACCCCCAAACCCAAAACCTCACCCCCAAAACCGAACCCCACCCCCAAACCCCAAACCCCACCCCCAAACCCCAAACCACACCCCCAAACGCAAACCCCAACCCCAAATACAAACCCCACCCCAAACCCCAAACCCCACCCCAAACCCCAAACCCCAGCCCAAACCCCAAACCCCAGCCCCAAACTCTACTCCCAAATACAAACCCCACCCCCAATCACAAACCCCACCCCCAAACCCCAAACCCCAAACCCCACCGCCAAACGCAAACCCCACCCCCAAACGCAAACCCCACCCCCAAACCCCAAACCCCACCCCAAACCCCAAACCCCAGCCCCAAACTCTACTCCCAAATGCAAACCCCACCCCCAATCACAAACCCCACCCCCAAACCCCAAACCCCAAACCCCACCGCCAAACGCAAACCCCACCCCCAAACGCAAACCCCACCCCCAAACCCCAAACCCCACCCCCAAACGCAAACCCCAACCCCAAACGCAAACCACACCCCCAAATCCCAAACCCCAAACCCCAAACACAAACCCCAAACTCTACCCCCAAATGCAAATCCCAACCCCAAACACAAACCCCACCCCAAACCCCAAACCCCAGCCGCATTCCCAAACCACACCCCCAAACACCATGCCCAAATGCAAACCCCACCCCCAAACCCCAAACCCCACACCCGAAGGCAAACCCCACCCCCAAACCAAAAACCACACCCCCAAACCCAAACCCCACTCCCAAACCCCAAACCACACCCCCAATCACAAACCCCACCCCAAACCCCAGCCGCATTCCCAAACCACACCCCCAAACACCATGCCCAAATGCAAACCCCACCCCCAAACCCCAAACCCCACACCCGAAGGCAAACCCCACCCCCAAACCAAAAACCACACCCCCAAACCCAAACCCCACTCCCAAACCCCAAACCACACCCCCAAACACAAACCCCACCCCCAAACCCCAACCCCACCCCCAAACCCCAAACCACACCCCCAAACCCAAACCCCACCCCCAAACCAAAAACCACACCCCCAAACCCAAACCCCACCCCCAAACCCAAACCACACGCCCAGACCCCACCCCCAAACCCAAACCACACCCCAAACCTAAACCCCACCCCCAAACCCCAAACCCCACCCCCAAACCAAAAACCATACCCCCAAACCCCAACCCCACCCCCAAACCCCAAACCCCACCCCCAAACACAAACCCCACCCCCAAACCCCAACCCCACCCCCAAACCCCAAACCACACCCCCAAACACAAACCCCACCCCCAAACCCCAAACACCACCCCCAAACCCCAAACCTCACCCCAAAACCCCCCCAAACCAAAACCACTTCCCCAAACCACAAACCCCAACCCCAAACCCCACCCCCATACCAAAACCACACCCCCAAAACCAAACCCCAAACGCAAACCACACCTCCAAACCCAAACCCCACCCCCATACCCAAACCACACCCCCAAACCCCAAACCCCACTCCCAAACCCCAAACCTCACCCCAAAACCCCCCCAAACCAAAACCACACCCCCAAACCACAAACCCCACCCCCAAACCCCACCCCCATACCAAAAACCATACCCCCAAACCCCAACCCCACCCCCAAACCCCAACCCCACCCCCAAACCCCAAACCACACCCCCAAACACAAACCCCAACCCCAAAACCAAACCCCAAACGCAAACCACACCTCCAAACCCAAACTCTACCCCCATAACCAAACCACACCCCCAAACCCCACCCCCAAACTCAAACCCCACCCCCAAACCCCAAACCCCACCCCCAAACCCGAACACAGGCCCAAACCCCACGCCAAAACCCCAACACCAAACCCCACCCCCACACTACATCCAAAACCCCAATCCCCAACCCAACCCCAAACCCCACCCTGACCCCAAAACTCACCCTCAACCCACCCCCAAACCCCACCCCAAAACCATCCCACCCCAACACCAAACCCCAAACACCACCCCTACCCTCAACCCCATCCCCAAACACCACTCCCACCCCAAATCCCAACTCCACATCCACACCCCATCCCAAACTGCAATCATCGACCCCCACCCCAAACTCCACCCCCACCCCGACCTCCAAACCCCAGCCCACACCCAAACCACATCCCAAACCTCGATCCTCCACCCCCACCCCAAACCCCACCCCACCCCACACCCAAACCACATCCCAAACCTCGATCCTCCACCCCCACCCCAAACACCACACCCACCCCCAAACCCCACCCCAAACATTACCCTCAACCCCAACCCCACACCCAAACCCCATCCCAAACCCCAATCCCCAACCCCATCCCCAAACACCACTCCCACCCCAAATCCCAACTCCACATCCACACCCCATCCCAAACTGCAATCATCGACCCCCACCCCAAACTCCACCCCAAAACCCCACCCCAAACATTACCCTCAACCCCAACCCCACACCCAAACCACATCCCAAACCTCGATCCTCCACCCCCACCCCAAACACCACACCCACCCCCAAACCCCACCCCAAACTCCACCCCAAACATTACCCTCAACCCCAACCCCACACCCAAACCCCATCCCAAACCCCAATCCCCAACCCCATCCCAACCCCACTCCCACCCTAACACCAGCCCCAAATGCCACCCCCTAACCCCACCCCTACCTCCAAACCCCAATCCCCAACCCCACCCCCAAAAACCCATCCCCAAACCACCCCCAAACCCAAACCTCACCCTCATATCTGAAACCCCAACCCCAACCTCAAAGCCCACCCCCAAACCCATCCCCAAACCCCACCACCCAACCCCCAAACCCACCTCACAGCCAAACTACACCCTTACCCCAAACCCCACCCCACCTCCCAAAACCCCAAACACTAAACCCCAATCCCCAACTCTACCTCCAAACCCCACCCCAAACACCGCCCCACCCCAAACCAGCATCCCCAAACCCCCCCTCCAAACCGCACCCCTACCATAAACCCCAGTCCCCAACCCCATACTGTATCCCCAAAACCCACCCCACTCCCCCATACCCCACCCCCAAACTCCACGCCCAAAACCCACCCACTCCCCCATACCCCACCCCCAAACTCCACCCCCAAAACCCACCCACTCCCCCATACCCCACTCCAAACTCCACCCCCAAAACCCACCCACTCCCCCATACCCCACCCCCAAACTCCACGCCCAAAACCCACCCACTCCCCCATACCCCACTCCAAACTCCACGCCCAAACACCATCCCAAACCCCAATCCACAACCCCATCCCCAAACCCCACACCCCACCCCCAAAACCCACACCCCACCCCCCAAAACCCACCCCCACCCCAGACTCCACCCCCACACCACATCCCCCACCCCCAAACCCCACCCCAAACCCCACCCCCACTCTCAAATCGGAAACCCCAAACCCCAACCCAACACCAAACCCCAACCCCAAACTCAAACCCCAACCCCAAACTCAAACCCCACACCACACCCCCACATCCCCACCCCCAACCCCCACTTCACATGCAAACTACACCCTCACCCCCAAATCCCCACCCACACCCCCACACTACATCCAAACACCCGAACACTAAACCCAATCCCCAACTCTACACGCCCAAATCCCACCCACATCCCCAAAACCCACCCGCTCCCCATACCCCAAACCACAAACTCCACCCCACCCCCAAACTCCACCCCCACCCCAAACTCCACCCCCCACCCCAAACCCCATACCCCATCCCAAACCCAAATCCCAAACCCCACCCCCAAACACCACCCATACTCCCAAAACGCACCCCTTCCCCATACCCCATACCCCACCCCCAAACTCCACTCCAAAACCCCAACCCCAATCCTCCACCCCCACCTGAAACTCCACCCCCACCCGCAAAATCCACCCCACCCCCAAATTCAATCCCCAAACTCCAACCCCAATCCCCAAACCCACCCCCAAACCCCACCCCTACCCCCAAACCCCAATCCCCAACCCAACCCCCAAACCCCATCCCCAAACCCTGCCCCTACCTCCAAACCCCAACACCCAACCCAACCCCCAAACCCCATCCCCAAACCCTGCCCCTACCTCCAAACCCCAACACCCAACCCAACCCCCAAACCCCATCCCCAAACCCTGCCCCTACCTCCAAACCCCAACACCCAACCCAACCCCCAAACCCCATCCCCAAACCTCTGCCCCTACCTCCAAACCCCAACACCCAACCCAACCCCCAAACCCCATCCCCAAACCCTGCCCCTACCTCCAAACCCCAACACCCCAACCCAACCCCCAAACCCCATCCCCAAACCCTGCCCCTACCTCCAAACCCCAACACCCAACCCAACCCCGAAACCCCACACTCCACCCCCACTCCCCACCCTCAAACCCCACCCCAAACCCCACCCCCAAAACCCAACCCTGCACCAAACCTCATCCCAAATCCCAATCCTCCACCCCCACACCAAACTCCAACCCCTCCCCCAAACCCCAAAACCCATCCCAAACACAACCCCAAAGCCCCAACCCCCAAACCGAAACCCATCCCAAACCCCAATCCCCAACCCAACCCCAAATCTCACTCCCACCCCAACACCACCCCCAAACCCCACCCCTATCCCACCCCCACGCTCAAACCCAAAACCCCAATCCCAACCCAACCCCCAAACCGCACCCCCAACTCTACCCCACAACCCCAAACCCCACCCACACACCACCCCCACCCCCCACACCCGCACCCCCAAGCCCCACCTCACAGCCAAACTAACACCCTCACCCCTAAATCCCCACCCCAACCCCAAATGACACCCAAAACCCCAATCCCCATCACACCCCCAATACCCAATCCCCACCCCCACCCCTACTCCCAGAAACCCTTACCCCGAATCCCCAACTCTACCCCCACACCCCCATCCCCAAGCCCCACCCCAAAACCCACCCACTCCCCATACCCCACCCCCCAAATTCCACCCCCATCCCCAACCCCACTCCCAAGCCCTAATCCTCCACCCCACCCCTACCCCAAAACCCACCACTACCACCAAACCCCAATCCCCAATCCCACCCCCAAACCCTACCCCCAAAACCCCAACCCCAAACTCCAAACCCTATCACAAACCCCAATCCCCACCCCCACCCCTACCCCCAAACCCTAAACCTGAATCCTCAACTCTACCCCCAAACCCACCCCCCAAGCCCACCACAAACCCCAGTCCCCAACCCCACCCCCAAAACCCACCCACTCCCCATACCCTACCCCCAAACTCTACCCCATCCCCAAACTCCACCCCCACCCACAAACCCCAATCCCGCACAACACCAAAACCCACCCTCTCCCCACACCCCACCCCCAAACTCCACCCCAAACCCCACTCCCAAAACCCCAATCCTCCACCCCCACCCCACCCCAAACCTCAAAAACCTACCCCTGCCGCCAAACCCCAATCCCCCAATCCCACCCCCAAACCCCAACCCCAAACCCCAACCCCAAACTCCAACCCCAAACTCCAACCCCAAACTCCAAACCCCATCCCAAACCCCAATCCCCAACCCCACCCCAAAGTCTAAACCCCAACCCAATCCCCTTTCCCCAACCCCACCCCCCAATCCCAACTCACCCCCACACCAAACCCCAAATCCCACCCCTACCCCCAACCCCACTCCCAAACCCACCACCACCAAAGCCCACCCCTTCCCCAAACCCCGCCCCCAAACCCTACCCCTACCTTCAAACCCCAACCCCCAACCCCACCCCAGACCCCACCCCCAACCCCACCTCACCCCCATACCAAACCCCATAACCCACCCCCAAACCCAACCCCCACCACAAACCCCCAGTCCCCAACTCCACCCCTATACCCCACCCCCGAAACACCTCCACCATATCCCAACCCCAAACTCCACACCATCCCCAAACTCCACCCCCAACCCACACCCCAAACCCCATCCCAAACCCAAGTCCCCAACCCCACCCCCTAAACCCCACCCCCACCCTCCAACCCCACCCCACCCCCAAACCCCACCCCTACCACCAAACCCCAATACCAAATTCCAAACCCCATCCCAAGCCCCAATCCCAAACCCCACCCCCACACCCCACACCCGACCCCTAGAACCCACCCCCATCCCACCCCCAACCCGGACTCCACCTCCAAACCACATCCCCACCCCCAAAACCGCACACCCACCCCAAACCTCACCCCCACCCCAAACCCCACCCCAAACTCCACACCAAATCCCACCCCCACCCCAAACCTCACCCCCACCCCAAACCCCACCACAAAGACCAACCCCAAACCCCACCACCATACCCCAACCCCACCCCAACACCAAACCCCACCCCAAAACCCACCCCCAAACCCCACCCCCACAACCCCACCCCCCAACCCCAAACCCCACCCCCAAACCCCACCCCCACAAACCCCACCCCCAACCCCAAACCCCACCCCAAAACCCACCCCCAAACCCCACCCCCACAACCCCACGCCCAACCCCACCGAACCCCACCCCCAAACTGCAACCCCACCCCAAAACCCCACCCCGACGCTACCCATTCCCAAACCTCAATCCCCACCCCCACACCTACCCCCAAACCCCACAACCCCAACCCACCCTGAACCCCACCACAACTCCACCCCCACCCCTACCGCCAAACCCCAATCCCAACTCCACCCCAAACACCACCCCCAAACTCCACCCCCACCCCCAAATTCCACCCCCAAAACACCAACTCCACTCCAAACCCAAATCCTCCACCCCCACCCCCCAATTCCCAAGACCCATCCAAACCCCAACCCCAAACTCCAACCCCACACTCAAACCCCAACCCCAACCCCACCCCCAAACCCCAAATCCCCACACCCCGCCTCCACCCCTACACCCAACCCCACACCTAGCACCCACCCCCAACCCCAACCCCACCCCCAAGCCCCAGCCCCACATCCATCTCCACCCCCTACATCCAACAGCCAACCCCACCCCCAACCCTATACCCAACAGCCAACTCCAACCCCACCCCCAATACCCACACCCACCCCCACCTCAATATCCAGCACCCATCCCCAACTCCACACCCAACACCCACCCCCACCCCCAACACCCACCCCCCACACCCAGAACCCCCCATAAACTCAACAACCCCCCACACCCAAACCACAGCTCCACACAAACACCACCCCAGACCCCCAACACCCCACCCATACCTATACCCAAAACCACCCACCTGCCACCTGCATCCCACCCATAACACACACTGACACACATACCCAATTCCCAACTCAAAACCAAATACCACCAACACCCAATTCCCACCTCACGCCCAAACCCCCACCCATACCCGCCTCCCCCAACCCTATACTCACACTCACTCCTTCCCCAAATCTATTCCCACACTCACCCGCTCCCCCAAGCCCATACTCTCCTATACACACTTCCGCAACCCCATAGCCACCTTCACCCCTTCCGCAACCCCATACCCACCCTCATCTCCCTTCCCCAATTCCATATCCAACCTCATTCCACTCCCCAACCCCATACCCACCCTCACCCCCTTCCCCAACCCCATATCCACCGTCACTCCCTTCCCCAACCCCATACCCACCCTCACTCCCTTCCCCAACCCCATACCCACCCTCACTCCCTTTCCCATCCCATACCCACCCTCACCCCCCTTCAGCAACCCCATAACCACCCTCACTCCCTTCCCCAACCCCACATGCGCCCTCACACCCCTCCCCAACCCATACCCACCCTCATTCACAACTCTGACCCGACACCTGCCCTCACCCCCTTCCCCAACCCGATACTCAACCTCACCCTGTCCCCAGCCCCGCACTGATCCTCACCCCCTTCCCAGCCTCATACCCACCTTCACTCCTTCCCCCAACCCAATACCCACTCTCACCCTCTTCTCAACCCCATACCCACCCTCACTCCCTTCCCCAACCCTATACCCACCTTCACCCTCTTCACCAACCCCATACCACCTTAACTCCCTTTGCCAATCCCATACCCACCCTCACCCCCTTCCCCAACCCCATACCCACACCACCTTCCCCAACTCCATACCCCTTATCCCCTTTCCCAACTGCATACCCACCCTCACCCCGTTCCCCCAACCTAATACCCACCCACACCCTCCATCTCCAGTCACATACTCACCCTCACCTCTTCCCCAACCCCCATACCCACCCTTATCCCCTTTCCCAATTATCATACCCACCCTCACCCCCTTCCCCCAACCCAGTACCCACTCTCACCCTCTTCTCCCAATCCCATACCCACACCCACCCCCTTCCCCCAACCCAGTACCCACCCTCACCCCATTCCCCCCAACCCAGTACCCACTCTCACCCTCTTCCCCAACCACATCCCACCTTCACCCTCTTCACCAACCCCATACCCACCTTAACTCCCTTTGCCAATCCCATACCCACCCTCACCCGCTTCCCCAACCCCATACCCACACCACCTTCCCCGACCCCATACTCAACCTTATCCCCTTTCCCAACTGCATACCCACCCTCACCCCCCTTTCCCCAACCTAATACCCTTCCACATCTCCATCTCCATCCACATACCCACTCTCACCTCTTCCCCAAATGCATACCCACCCTCACCCACTTCCCCCAACTGCATACCTACCCTCACTCCCTTTCTCAACCTCATAACACACCCTCACCCCCTTCAGTGATCCCATACCCACCCTCACATTCTTCCCATAACCCCCCCGCCCACCCTCACTCCCTTCCCCAACCCCACACGCACCCTCACACCCCTCCCCAACCCCATACCCACCCTCATTCACAACTCCGACCCCACACACACCCTCAACCCTCTTTCCCAACCCGATACCCAAACTCATCCCATCCCCAGCCCCGCCACTGATCCTCACCCCTTCCCAGCCTCATACCCACCCTCACCTCACTCCCTTCCCCCAACCCCATACCCAACGTCACCCACCCCCTTCCCCAACACCATACCCACCTTCACCCCCTTCCCCAACCACATACCCACCCTCACTCTCTACCCCCAACCCCCATACCCGCACTCACCCCCTTTCCCAACCGATACCCAACCTTGCCCTGTCTCCAGTCCCACACTGATCCTCACCCCCTTCCCAGCCTCATACCCACCCCCTCACTCCCTTCCCCAACCCAGTACCCACCCCTCACCCCCTTCCCCAACCCCATAGCCACCTTCACTCCCTTCTCCAACCCTATACCCACCCTTATCCCCTTTCCTAACTCCATACCCACCCTCACTCCCTTTCATAACCCCATACAACTCTCAACGCTTCCCCAAATGCATATCCACTCTCATCCCCTTCTCCAACTCAATACCCACCGCTCACCCCCTTACCCCAAAACCATACCCATCCCTCACCCACTTGCTGAATCCTGTACCCTCTGTCGCCCCATTCCCCAGCCTCAT
>JANJGN010003154.1:0-50307 GCA_026770705.1 Isurus oxyrinchus
GGAAGTGCAGGAGGGGTGGGAGGGAGTGTGGAAGTGCAGGAGGGGAGAGAGGGAGTGTGGAAGTGCAGGAGGGAGAGTGGGAGTGTGGAAGTGCAGGAGGGAGAGAGGGAGTGTGGAAGTGCAGGAGGGAGAGAGGGAGTGTGGAAGTGCAGGAGGGGAGAGAGGGAGTGTGGGAGTGCAGGAGGGAGAGAGAGAGTGTGGAAGTGCAGGAGGGGAGAGAGGGAGTGTGGAAGTGCAGGAGGGAGAGAGGGAGTGTGGAAGTGCAGGAGGGAGAGAGGGAGTGTGGAAGTGCAGGAGGGAGAGAGGGAGTGTGGAAGTGCAGGAGGGGAGATAGGGAGTGTGGAAGTGCAGGAGGGAGAGAGGGAGTGTGGAAGTGCAGGAGGGGAGGGAGAGAGGGAGTGTGGAAGTGCAGGAGGGGAGGGAGAGAGGGAGTGTGGAAGTGCAGGAGGGGAGAGAGGGAGTGTGGAAGTGCAGGAGGGAGAGAGGGAGTGTGGAAGTGCAGGAGGGGAGAGAGGGAGTGTGGAAGTGCAGGAGGGAGAGAGGGAGTGTGGAAGTGCAGGAGGGGAGAGAGGGAGTGTGGAAGTGCAGGAGGGGAGAGAGGGAGTGTGGAAGTGCAGGAGGGGAGAGAGGAAGTTTGGAAGTGCAGGAGGGGAGAGAGGGAGTGTGGAAGTGCAGGAGGGGAGAGAGGGAGTGTGGAAGTGCAGGAGGGGAGGGAGGGAGTGTGGAAGTGCAGGAGGGAGAGAGGGAGTGTGGAAGTGCAGGAGGGAGAGAGGGAGTGTGGAAGTGCAGGAGGGGAGGGAGAGAGGGAGTGTGGAAGTGCAGGAGGGGAGGGAGAGAGGGAGTGTGGAAGTGCAGGAGTGGAGAGAGGGAGTGTGGAAGTGCAGGAGGGGAGAGAGGGAGTGTGGAAGTGCAGGAGGGGAGAGAGGGAGTGTGGAAGTGCAGGAGGGGAGAGAGGGAGTGTGGAAGTGCAGGAGGGGAGAGAGGGAGTGTGGAAGTGCAGGAGGGGAGAGAGGGAGTGTGGAAGTGCAGGAGGGGAGAGAGGGAGTGTGGAAGTGCAGGAGGGGAGAGAGGGAGTGTGGAAGTGCAGGAGGGGAGAGAGGGAGTGTGGAAGTGCAGGAGGAGAGGGAGAGAGGGAGTGTGGAAGTGCAGGAGGGAGAGAGGGAGTGTGGAAGTGCAGGAGGGGAGAGAGGGAGTGTGGAAGTGCAGTAGGGAGAGAGGGAGTGTGGAAGTGCAGGAGGGGAGGGAGAGAGGGAGTGTGGAAGTGCAGGAGGGGAGGGAGAGAGGGAGTTTGGAAGTGCAGGAGGGGAGGGAGAGAGGGAGTGTGGAAGTGCAGGAGGGGAGAGAGGGAGTGTGGAAGTGCCGGAGGGGAGGGAGAGAGGGAGTGTGGAAGTGCAGGAGGGAGAGAGGGAGTGTGGAAGTGCAGGAGGGGAGAGAGGGAGTGTGGAAGTGCAGGAGGGAGAGATGGAGTGTGGAAGTGCAGGAGGGGAGAGAGGGAGTGTGGAAGTGCTGGAGGGAGAGAGAGGGAGTGTGGAAGTGCAGGAGGGGAGAGAGGGAGTGTGGAAGTGCAGGAGGGGAGAGAGGGAGTGTGGAAGTGCAGGAGGGGAGAGAGGGAGTGTGGAAGTGCAGGAGGGGAGGGAGAGAGGGAGTGTGGAATTGCAGGAGGGGAGAGAGAGAGTGTGGAAGTGCAGGAGGGGAGAGAGGGAGTGTGGAAGTGCAGGAGGGAGAGAGGGAGTGTGGAAGTGCAAGAGGGGAGGGAGGGAGTGTGGAAGTGCAGGAGGGAGAGAGGGAATGTGGAAGTGCAGGAGGGGAGAGAGGGAGTGTGGAAGTGCAGGAGGGGAGAGAGGGAGTGTGGAAGTGCAGGAGGGGAGAGAGGGAGTGTGGAAGTGCAGGAGGGAGAGAGGGAGTGTGGAAGTGCAGGAGGGGAGAGAGGGAGTGTGGAAGTGCAGGAGGGGAGAGAGGGAGTGTGGAAGTGCAGGAGGGAGAGAGAGGGAGTGTGGAAGTGCAGGAGGGGAGGGAGGGAGTGTGGAAGTGCAGGAGGGGAGAGAGGGAGTGTGGAAGTGCAGGAGGGGAGAGAGGGAGTGTGGAAGTGCAGGAGCGGAGAGAGGGGAGTGTGGAAGTGCAGGAGGGGGAGCGAGAGAGGGAGTGTGGAAGTGCAGGAGGGGAGAGAGGGAGTGTGGAAGTGCAGGAGGGGAGCGAGAGAGGGAGTGTGGAAGTGCAGGAGGGGAGAGAGGGAGTGTGGAAGTGCAGGAGGGGAGGGGAGAGAGGGAGTGTGGAAGTGCAGGAGGGGGAGAGAGGGAGTGTGGAAGTGCAGGAGGGAGAGAGGAAGTGTGGAAGTGCAGGAGGGGAGGGAGAGAGGGAGTGTGGAAGTGCAGGAGAGAGAGAGGGAGTGTGGAAGTGCAGGAGGGGAGAGAGGGAGTGTGGAAGTGCAGGAGGGGAGAGAGGGAGTGTGGAAGTGCAGGAGGGGAGAGAGGGAGTGTGGAAGTGCAGGAGGGAGAGAGGGAGTGTGGAAGTGCAGGAGGGAGAGAGGGAGTGTGGAAGTGCAGGAGGGAGAGAGGGAGTGTGGAAGTGCAGGAGGGGAGAGAGGGAGTGTGGAAGTGCAGGAGGGGAGAGAGGGAGTGTGGAAGTGCAGGAGGGAGGGAGAGAGGGAGTGTGGAAGTGCAGGAGGGGAGAGAGGGAGTGTGGAAGTGCAGGAGGGGAGAGAGGGGAGTGTGGAAGTGCAGGAGGGGAGAGAGGGAGTGTGGAAGTGCAGGAGGGGAGAGAGGGAGTGTGGAAGTGCAGGAGGGGAGAGAGGGAGTGTGGAAGTGCAGGAGGGGAGAGAGGGAGTGTGGAAGTGCAGGAGGGGGAGGGAGAAAGGGAGTGTGAAAGTGCAGGAGGGGAGGGGATAGAGGGAGTGTGGAAGTGCAGGAGGGGAGAGAGGGAGTGTGGAAGTGCAGGGGGGGAGGGAGAGAGGGAGTGTGGAAGTGCAGGAGGGGAGAGAGGGAGTGTGGAAGTGCAGAAGGGGAGGGAGGGAGTGTGGAAGTGCAGGAGGGGAGAGAGGGAGTGTGGAAGTGCAGGAGGGGAGAGAGGGAGTGTGGAAGTGCAGGAGGGGAGAGAGGGAGTGTGGAAGTGTAGGAGGGGAGAGAGGGAGTGTGGAAGTGCAGGAGGGGAGAGAGGGAGTGTGGAAGTGCAGGAGGGAGAGAGGGAGTGTGGAAGTGCAGGAGGGGAGAGAGGGAGTGTGGAAGTGCAGGAGGGGAGAGAGGGAGTGTGGAAGTGCAGGAGGGGAGGGAGAGAGGGAGTGTGGAAGTGCAGGAGGGAGAGAGGGAGTGTGGAATTGCAGGAGGGGAGAGAGGGAGTGTGGAAGTGCAGGAGGGGAGGGAGGGAGTGTGGAAGTGCAGTAGCGGAGAGAGGGAGTGTGGAAGTGCAGGAGGGGAGAGAGGGAGTGTGGAAGTGCAGGAGGGGAGGGAGAGAGGGAGTGTGGAAGTGCAGGAGGGAGAGAGGGAGTGTGGAAGTGCAGGAGGGAGAGAGGGAGTGTGGAAGTGCAGGAGGTGAGAGAGGGAGTGTGGAAGTGCAGGAGGGAGAGAGGGAGTGTGGAAGTGCAGGAGGGGAGAGAGGGAGTGTGGAAGTGCAGGAGGGGAGAGAGGGAGTGTGGAAGTGCAGGAGGGAGAGAGGGAGTGTGGAAGTGCAGGAGGGGAGAGAGGGAGTGTGGAAGTGCAGGAGGGAGAGAGGGAGTGTGGAAGTGCAGGAGGGGAGAGAGGGAGTGTGGAAGTGCAGGAGGGAGAGAGGGAGTGTGGAAGTGCAGGAGGGGAGGGAGAGAGGGAGTGTGGAAGTGCAGAAGGGGAGAGAGGGAGTGTGGAAGTGCAGGAGGGGAGAGAGGGAGTGTGGAAGTGCAGGAGGGGAGAGAGGGAGTGTGGAAGTGCAGGAGGGTAGAGAGGGAGTGTGGAAGTGCAGGAGGGAGAGAGGGAGTGTGGAAGTGCAGGAGGGAGAGAGGGAGTGTGGAAGTGCAGGAGTGGAGAGAGGGAGTGTGGAAGTGCAGGAGGGGAGAGAGGGAGTGTGGAAGTGCAGGAGGGAGAGAGGGAGTGTGGAAGTGCAGGAGGGGAGGGAGAGAGGGAGTGTGGAAGTGCAGGAGGGAGAGAGGGAGTGTGGAAGTGCAGGAGGGGAGAGAGGGAGTGTGGAAGTGCAGGAGGGAGAGAGGGAGTGTGGAAGTGCAGGAGGGGAGGGAGAGAGGGAGTGTGGAAGTGCAGGAGGGGAGAGAGGGAGTGTGGAAGTGCAGGAGGGGAGAGAGGGAGTGTGGAAGTGCAGGAGGGGAGAGAGTGAGTGTGGAAGTGCAGGAGGGGAGAGAGGGAGTGTGGAAGTGCAGGAGGGAGAGAGGGAGTGTGGAAGTGCAAGAGGGGAGAGAGGGAGTGTGGAAGTGCAGGAGGGGAGAGAGGGAGTGTGGAAGTGCAGGAGGGGAGAGAGGGAGTGTGGAAGTGCAGGAGGGGAGAGAGGGAGTGTGGAAGTGCAGGAGGGGAGAGAGTGAGTGTGGAAGTGCAGGAGGGGAGAGAGGGAGTGTGGAAGTGCAGGAGGGGAGAGAGGGAGTGTGGAAGTGCAGGAGGGGAAAGAGGGAGTGTGGAAGTGCAGGAGGGGAGAGAGGGAGTGTGGAATTGCAGGAGGGGAGAGAGGGAGTGTGGAATTGCAGGAGGGAGAGAGGGAGTGTGGAAGTGCAGGAGGGAGAGAGCGAGTGTGGAAGTGCTGGAGGGGAGAGAGGGAGTGTGGAAGTGCAGGAGGGGAGAGAGAGAGGGAGTGTGGAAGTGCAGGAGGGGAGAGAGGGAGTGTGGAAGTGCAGGAGGGGAGAGAGGGAGTGTGGAAGTGCAGGAGGGGAGAGAGGGAGTGTGGAAGAGCAGGAGGGGAGGGAGAGAGGGAGTGTGGAAGTGCAGGAGGGGAGAGAGGCAGTGTGGAAGTGCAGGAGGGGAGAGAGGGAGTGTGGAAGTGCAGGAGGGGAGAGAGGGAGTGTGGAATTGCAGGAGGGGAGGGAGGGAGTGTGGAAGTGCAGGAGGGGAGGGAGAGAGTGAGTGTGGAAGTGCAGGAGGGGAGGGAGAGAGGGAGTGTGGAAGTGCAGGAGGGGAGAGAGGGAGTGTGGAATTGCAGGAGGGGAGGGAGGGAGTGTGGAAGTGCAGGAGGGGAGGGAGTGAGTGAGTGTGGAAGTGCAGGAGGGGAGGGAGAGAGGGAGTGTGGAAGTGCAGGAGGGGAGAGAGGGAGTGTGGAATTGCAGGAGGGGAGGGAGGGAGTGTGGAATTGCAGGAGGGGAGGGAGAGAGTGAGTGTGGAAGTGCAGGAGGGGAGGGAGAGAGTGCCTTGCATGAAGCAGGGCCTTAAGGAATCATCTCCTTTTTCCAATGGGTCTGGCTGTTTGACCGCGTGGGGCATCATCGGCAGGTGGGACTGATCAGCGCCTGGGTTTTGCCAGTCTGCATTCTCACACACACAGGCACAGGCAGACAAAAACAGGCCGGCAGACGTCTAGACCAGGAGACTTTATTTCACATCATCAAGGATAAGGCATGAGCGGTGAGGCAATATCTTCAGAGACAGGGACCAGCGACTGGGCATTTGCCTGAGATCCGGCAGGTGAAAACAGCAGCTCCGAGATTGGAAGGACAGCTGCAGTCCCGAACAGAAGGCTCTGCATCACTCGCAGGGTTTCGATAGAGGGCAAAGCTCAATCTGCACTGTCCCCGTCAAACACTCCCAGGACAGGTACAGCACGGGGTTAGATACAGAGTAAATCGCCCTCTACACCGTCCCCATCAAACACTCCCAGGACAGGTACAGCACGGGGTTAGATACAGAGTAAATCTCCCTCTACACCGTCCCCATCAAACACTCCCAGGACAGGTACAGCATGGGGTTAGATACAGAGTAAATCTCCCTCTACACCGTCCACATCAAACACTCCCAGGACAGGTACAGCACGGGGTTAGATACAGAGTAAAACTCCCTCTACACCGTCCCCATCAAACACTCCCAGGACAGGTACAGCACGGGGTTAGATACAGAGTAAATCTCCCTCTACACCGTCCACATCAAACACTCCCAGGACAGGTACAGCACGGGGTTAGATACAGAGTAAAGCTCCCTCTACACCGTCCCCATCAAACACTCCCAGGACAGGTACAGCACGGGGTTAGATACAGAGTAAATCTCCCTCTACACCGTCCCCATCAAACACTCCCAGGACAGGTACAGCACGGGGTTAGATACAGAGTAAAGCTCCCTCTACACTGTCCCCATCAAACACTCCCAGGACAAGTACAGCACGGGGTAACATACAGAGTAAAGCTCCCTCTACACTGTCCCCATCAAACACTCCCAGGACAGGTACAGCACAGGGTTAGATACAGAGTAAATCTCCCTCTGCAATGTCCCCATCAAACACGCCCAGGACAGGTACAGCACGGTGTTAGATACAGAATAAAGCTCCCTCTACACTGTCCCCATCAAACACTCCCAGGACAGGTACAGCACGGTGTTAGATACAGAGTAAAGCTCCCTCTACACCGTCCCCATCAAACACTCCCAGGACAGGTACAGCACGAGGTTAGATACAGAGTAAAACTCCCTCTACACTGTCCCCATCAAACACTCCCAGGACAGGTACACCACGGGGTTAGATACAGAGTAAATCTCCCTCTACACCGTCCCCATCAAACACTCCCAGGACAGGTACAGCACGGGGTTAGATACAGAGTAAATCTCCCTCTACATTGACCCCATCAAACACTCCCAGGACAGGTACAGCACGGGGTTAGATACAGAGTAAATGTCCCTCCACACTGTCCCCATCAAACACTCCCAGGACAGGTACAGCACGGGGTTAGATACAGAGTAAATCTCCCTCTACACTGTCCCCATCAAACACTCCCAGGACAGGTACAGCACGGGGTTAGATACAGAGTAAATCTCCCTCTACACTGTCCCGATCAAACATTCCCAGGACAGGTACAGCACGGGGTTAGATACAGAGTAAATCTCCCTCTACACTGTCCCCATCAAACACTCCCAGGACAGGTACAGCAAGAGGTTAGATACAGAGTAAAGCTCCCTCTACACTGTCCCCATCAAACACTCCCAGGACAGGTACAGCATGGGGTTAGATAGAGAGTAAATCTCCCTCTACACTGTCCCCATCAAACACTCCCAGGACAGCTACAGCTCGGGGTTAGATACAGATTAAAGCTCCCTCTACACCGTTCCCATCAAACACTCCCAGGACAGGTACAGCAAGGGGTTAGATACAGAGTAAAGTTCCCTCTACACCGTCCCCATCAAACACTCCCTGGACAGGTACAGCACGGGGCTAGATACAGAGTAAATTTCCCTCTACACCGTCCCCATCAAACACTCCCAGGAGAGGTACAGCAGGGGGTTAGATTCAGAGTAAAGTTCCCTCTACACCGTCCCCATCAAACACTCCCAGGACAGGTACAGCACGGGGTTAGATACAGAGTAAAGCTCCCTCTACACTGTCCCCATCAAACACTCCCAGGACAGGTACAGCACGGGGTTAGATACAGAGTAAAGCTCCCTCTACACCGTCCCCGTCAAACACTCCCAGGAGAGGTACAGCAGGGGGTTAGATTCAGAGTACAGTTCCCTCTACACCGTCCCCATCAAACACTCCCAGGACAGGTACAGCACGGGGTTAGATACAGAGTACAGTTCCCTCTACACCGTCCCCATCAAACACTCCCAGGACAGGTACAGCACGGGGTTAGATACAGAGTAAAGCTCCCTATCCACCGTCCCCATCAAACACTCCCAGGACAGCTACAGCACGGGGTTAGATACAGAGTAAAGCTCCCTCGACACTGTCCCCATCAAACTCTCCCAGGACAGGTACAGCACGGTGTTAGATACAGAGTAAATCTCCCTCTACACTGTCCCCATCAAACACTCCCAGGACAGGTACAGCACGGGGTTAGATAAAGAGTTGAAGCTGATATCGGATTGTGTAAATCTCCAGAGGGGTTTATCTCCAGTCAATGCACATTCATTAAGTGACATCTCCGACAGTGAAGCTGCGAGTTAGAAAGAAGCCGGGGCAAACGATTTAACAATCAGGAAACAGGACATGGGCCGAGGGAGCGTTCCACAGCCTCTAGAAATACTGGGACAAATCCGTGATATTGAAATCCTCGAAAATGAGATGGTAACTAGGAAAAGAGAACATGCAGTCAGTACCGAATATAACACACAATACAACATCCATCTAGATTCCAGTCTGAAACTCACTCCCGGTATCTGTTATTCTATATATAAACCACCCCGAACCCCTCGATTAGATTCCAGTCTGTAACTCACTCCCGGGTATCTGTTATTCTATATATAAACCACCCCGAACCCCTCGATTAGTTTCCAGTCTGTAACTCACTCCCGGGTATCTGTTATTCTCTATATAAACCACCCCGAACCCCTCGATTAGATTCCAGTCTGTAACTCACTCCCGGGTATCTGTTATTCTATATATAAACCACCCCGAACCCCTCGATTAGATTCCAGTCAGTAACTCACTCCCGGGTATCTGTTATTCTATATATAAACCACCCCGAACCCCTCGATTAGATTCCAGTCTGTAACTCACTCCCGGGTATCTGTTATTCAATATATAAACCACCCCGAACCCCTCGATTAAATTCCAGTCTGTAACTCACTCCCGGCTATCTGTTATTCTGTATATAAACCCACCCCGAACCCCTCGATTAGATTCCAGTCTGTAACTCACTCCCGGTATCAGTTATTCAATATATAAACCACCCCGAACCCCTCGATTAGATTCCAGTCTGTAACTCATTCCCGGGTATCTGTTATTCTATATATAAACCCCCCCGAACCCCTCGATTAGATTCCAGTCTGTAACTCACTCCCGGGTATCTGTTATTTTATATATAAACCACCCCGAACCACTCGATTAGATTCCAGTCTGTAACTCACTCCCGGGTATCTGTTATTCTATATATAAACCACCCCGAACCCCTCGATTAGATTCCAGTCTGTAACTCTCTCCCAGTATCTGTTATTCAATATATAAACCCCCCCGAACCCCTCGATTAGATTCCAGTCTGTAACTCACTCCCGGGTGTCTGTAATTCTATATGTAAACCACCCTGTACCCCTCGATTAGATTCCAGTCTGTAACTCACTCCCGGGTATCTGTTATTCTATATATAAACCACCCCGAACCCCTCGATTAGATCCAGTCTGTAACTCACTCCCGGGTATCTGTTATTCTGTATATAAACCCCCCCGAACCCCTCGATTATATTCCAGTCTGAAACTCACTCCCGGGTATCTGTTATTCTATATATAAACCCCCCCGAACCCCTCGATTAGATTCCAGTCTGTAGCTCACTCCCGGGTATCTGTTATTCTATATATAAACCACCCCGAACCCCTCGATTTGATTCCAGTCTGTAACTCACTCCCGGGTATCTGTTATTCTATATATAAACCACCCCGAACCCCTCGATTAGATTCCAGTCTGTAACTCACTCCCGGGTATCTGTTATTCTGTATATAAACCCCCTGAACCCCTCGATTAGATTCCAGTCTGCAACTCACTCCCGGGTATCTGTTATTCTATATATAAACCCCACCCCGAACCCCTCGATTAGATTCCAGTCTGTAACTCACTCCCGTGTATCTGTTATTCTACATATAAACCATCCCGAACCCCTCGATTAGATTCCAGTCTGTAACTCACTCCCGGGTATCTGTTATTCTATATATAAACCACCCCGAACCCCTCGATTAGATTCCAGTCTGTAACTCACTCCCGGGTATCTGTTATTCTATATATAAACCACCCCGAACCCCTCGATTAGATTCCAGTCTGTAACTCACTCCCGGGTATCTGTTATTCTATATATCAACCACCCCGAACCCCTCGATTAGATTCCAGTCTGTAACTCACTCCCGGGTATCTGTTATTCTATATGTAAACCACCCCGAAACCCTCGATTAGATTCCAGTCTGTAACTCACTCCCGGGTATCTGTTATTCTATATGTAAACCACCCCGAACCCCTCGATTAGATTCCAGTCTATAACTCACTCCCGGGTATCTGTTATTCTATATATAAACCACCCCGAACCCCTCGATTAGATTCCAGTCTGTAACTCACTCCCGGGTATCTGTTATTCTATATGTAAACCCCCCCGAACCCCTCGATTAGATTCCAGTCTGTAACTCATTCCCGGGTATCTGTTATTCTATATATAAACCACCCCGAACCCCTCGATTAGATTCCAGACTGTAACTCACTCCCAGGTATCTGTTATTCTATATATAAACCACCCCGAACCCCTCGATTAGATTCCAGTCTGTAACTCACTCCCGGGTATCTGTTATTCTATATATAAACCACCCCGAACCCCTCGATTAGATTCCAGTCTGTAACTCACTCCCGGGTATCTGTTATTCTATATATAAACCACCCCGAACCCCTCGATTAGATTCCCGTCTGTAACTCACTCCCGGGTATCTGTTATTCTATATATAAACCACCCCGAACCCCTCGATTAGTTTCCAGTCTGTAACCTTCTCCCGGGTATCTGTTATTCTATATATAAACCACCCCGAACCCCTCGATTAGATTCCAGTCTGTAACTCACTCCCGGGTATCTGTTATTCTATATATAAACCACCCCGAACCCCTCGATTAGATTCCAGTCTGTAACTCACTCCCGGGTATCTGTTATTCTATATATAATCCACCCCGAACCCCTCGATTAGATTCCAGTCTGTAACTCACTCCCGGGTATCTGTTATTCTATATATAAACCACCCCGAACCCCTCGATTAGATTCCAGTCTGTAACTCACTCCCGGGTATCTGTTATTCTATATCTCACCCACCCCGAACCCCTCGATTAGATTCCAGACTGTAACTCACTCCCGGGTATCTGTTATTCTATATATAATCCACCCCGAACCCCTCGATTAGATTCCAGTCTGTAACTCACTCCCGGGTATCTCTTATTCTATATATAAACCCCCCGAACCCCTCGATTAGATTCCAGTCTGTAACTCACTCCCGGGTATCTGTTATTCTATATATAAACCCCACTGAACCCCTCGATCAGATTCCAGTCTGTAACTCACTCCCGGGTATCTGTTATTCTATATATAAACCCCACCGAACCCCTCGATTAGATTCCAGTCTGTAACTCACTCCCGGGTATCTGTTATTCTGTATATAAACCACCCCGAACCCCTCGATTAGATTCCAGTCTGTAACTCACTCCCGGGTATCTGTTATTCTATATATAA
Source organism: Isurus oxyrinchus (assembly GCA_026770705.1). Taxonomy (NCBI): domain Eukaryota; kingdom Metazoa; phylum Chordata; class Chondrichthyes; order Lamniformes; family Lamnidae; genus Isurus; species Isurus oxyrinchus. The sequence continues at coordinate 11,282 of JANJGN010003154.1, forward strand.
TCCACCCCGAACCCCTCGATTAGATTCCAGTCTGTAACTCACTCCCGGGTATCTGTTATTCTATATATAAACCCCACCGAACCCCTCGATCAGATTCCAGTCTGTAACTCACTCCCGGGTATCTGTTATTCTATATATAAACCCCACCGAACCCCTCGATTAGATTCCAGTCTGTAACTCACTCCCGGGTATCTGTTATTCTGTATATAAACCACCCCGAACCCCTCGATTAGATTCCAGTCTGTAACTCACTCCCGGGTATCTGTTATTCTATATATAATCCACCCCGAACCCCTCGATTAGATTCCAGTCTGTAACTCACTCCCGGGTATCTGTTATTCTATATATAAACCACCCCGAACCCCTCGATTAGATTCCAGTCTGTAACTCACTCCCGGGTGTCTGTTATTCCTTATATAAACCACCCCGAACCCCTCGATTAGATTCCAGTCTGTAACTCACTCCCGGGTATCTGTTATTCTATATATAAACCACCCCGAACCCCTCGATTAGATTCCAGTCTGTAACTCACTCCCGGGTATCTGTTATTCTGTATATAAACCCCCCGAACCCCTCGATTAGATTCCAGTCTGTAACTCACTCCCGGGTATCTGTTATTCTATATATAAACCCCCCCGGACCCCTCGATTAGATTCCAGTCTGTTACTCACTCCCGGGTATCTGTTATTCTATATATAAACCACCCCAAACCCCTCGATTAGATTCCAGACTGTAACTCCCTCCCCGGTGTCTGTTGATCTTTCACTGGGGCGGCTGATTGTTAATGTTTCACTCACCTGTTCCCCTCATTCTCTACAGTCATAGTCTCCTCGAGTTCCTGCATGTAAAGCACATTCATTTTAAGTGTGTTGGTCCGTCTGCTCCATGACTGCCAGTCTCTCCCCCTGGCCTTGTGCTGGCGAGACCCACTTGCCCTCAGTACCCTCCTGGAGGAGGTGACGGTTCCCCACTTCTGCACCGTACTGCGGCACTCCCTCACAACCCCACCCCCCCGCCGCCCCACCCCGTCGTGAGGCGAGAGCTGGCATTTGTTTGGATGCGCGATGCCTCCCATGGCCGAAGTGCCGATTGTGAGCTGAGTGCGGGTGCCCAGCCCCCTCCCCTCCCCCTGCACCGCCATCATTCGCAGATGAGGGGGATGCGAGAGCAATGAAATAACTTGAGGCCCCTTTCCCTCCCATCGTCCCTGTCTTTTTCACCCTTGTACTGAAGGCTGAGTTGTGATTCCCCCCCCAGTGCATCAGCAGCTCGTACAGACGGGAGCGGCCGAATGGCCTGCGGCTGTAGCGCGCTGGTCCGATATGACCGTGGGTCTGTATCGCATGTTCAATGCTTTCGACAATCCCGGAACTTATCAGGTAACGTATCAAAGAGAATCGAAGACCGAGTCACACAGGGAAATATTAGGGACAGGAGAGCATAAGTTCAGACACAGAGATCGGTACAAGCAGCGTCTTAAAGGAGGTAAGAGAAACAGAGAAATTGAGGCAGAGCCAAAGAGAGAGAGAGAGTGAGAGAGAGAGAGAGAGAGAGATAGGCGGAGAGGTTCAGTGTACAAGGTACAAGGAGCATCTTGAAGGAGGAGAGAGAGACACAGTGAGAGTGAAATATACAGAGCGAGAGAGATACAGAGAGAGAGAGAGACACAGAGAGAGAGAGAGATAGAGACACAGATACAGAGAGAGAGACAGAGAGAGAGAGACACAGAGAGAGAGAGGGTGAGGGAGAGAGAGAGAGACAGAGAGAGAGATACAGAGAGAGACAGAGAGAGAGAGAGAGAGGATACAGAGATAGGGAGGGATTTAGGGCTTGGAGGATGGTACAGAGATAGGGAGGAGTGTAGGGGCTGGAGGTGATAATAGAGATAGGGAGGGGTGTAGGGGAAGGAGGAGGTTACAGAGATAAGGGGTGTTGCAGGGGCTGGAGGAGGTTACAGAGATAGGGAGGGGTGTAGGGGCTGGAGGAGGTTACAGAGTTAGGAAGGGAAGTCGGGGATGGAGGAGATTACAGAGATAGGGAGGGGTGTAGGGGCTGGAGGAGGTTACAGAGATAGGGAGGGGTGTAGGGGCTGGAGGAGGTTACAGAGATAGGGATGTGTCTAGGGACTGGAGGATGTTACAGAGATAGGGAGGGAAGTAGGGGATGGAGGTGGTTACAGAGATAAGGAGGGGCGTAGAGGCTGGATGTAGTTACAGAGATAGGGACGGAAGGAGGGGATGGAGGAGGTTACAGAGATAGGGAGGGGTGTAGGGGCTGGAGGAGTTTACAAAAATAGAGAGGGGTGTAGGGGCTGGAGGAGGTTACAGAGATAGGGAGGGGTGTAGTGGCTGGAGGAGGTTACAGAGATAGGGAGGGGTGTAGTGGCTGGAGGAGGTTACAGAGATAGGGAGGGGTGTAGTGGCTGGAGGAGGTTACAGAGATAGGGAGGGGTGTAGTGGCTGGAGGAGGTTACAGAGATAGGGAGGGGTGTAGGGGCTGGAGGAGGTTACTGAGATAGGGAGGGGTGTAGTGGCTGGAGGAGGTTACAGAGATAGGGAGGGGTGTAGGGGCTGGAGGAGTTTATGGACATAGGGATGATGTTGGGGCTGGAGGTTGTTACGGAGATAGGGTGGCGTGTAGGGGCTGGAGGAGGTTACAGAGATAGGGAGGGGTGTAGGGGCTGGAGGAGGTTACAGAGATAGGGAGGGTTGTAGGGGCTGGAGGAGGTTACAGAGATGGGGATTATTGTAGGGGCTGGAGGATGTTACAGAGATAGGGAGGTTTGTAGGGGCTGGAGGAGGTTACAGAGATAGGGAGGGGGGTAGGGCTGGAGGAGGTTACAGAGATAAGGAGGGGGGTAGGGCTGGAGGAGGTTACAGAGATAGGGAGGGGTGTAGGGGCTCGAGGAGGTTACAGAGATAGGGAGGGGTGTAGGGGCTGGAGGAGGTAACAGCGATAGGGAGAGTTGTAGGGGCTGGAGGAGGTTAGAGAGTTAGGGAGGGGTGTAGGGTCCGGAGGAGGTTACAGAGATAGGAAGCGTTGTAGGGGCTGGAGGAGTTTACAGAGATAGCGAGGGTTGTAGGAGCTGAGGAGTTTACAGAGATAGGGAGGGGTGTAGGGGACTGGAGGAGGTTACAGAGATAGGGAGGGTTGTCGGGTCTCGAGGAGGTTACAGAGATAGGGAGGGGTGTAGGGGCTGGATGAGGTTAAAGAGATAGGGAGTGTTGTAGGGGATGGAGGAGGTTAGAGAGATAGGGAGGGGTGTAGGGGCTGGAGGAGGTTACAAAGATAGGGAGGGTTGTTGGGGCTGGAGGAGGTTACAGAGGTAGGGAGGGCTGTACGGGATGGAGGAGGTTACAGAGATAGGGAGGGGTGTAGAGGCTGGAGGAGGTTACAGAGAAAGGAAGGGTTGTAGGCGCTGGAGGAGGTTACAGAGATAGGGAGGGGTGTACGGGCTGGAGGAGGTTTCAGAGATACGGAGGGTTGTAGGGACTGGAGGAGGTTACAGAGAAAGGGAGGTGTGTAGCGGCTGGAGGAGGTTACAGAGATAGGGAGGGGTGTAGGGGCTGGAGGAGGTTACAGAGATAGGGAGGGGTGTAGGGGCTGGTGGAGGATACAGAGATAGGGAGGGGTGTAGGGGACCAGAGGCGGTTACAGAGATAGGGAGGGGTGCAGGGGCTGGAGGAGGTTACAAAGATAGGGAGGTTTGTAGGGACTGGAGGAGTTAACAGAGATAGGGAGGGTTGTAGGTGCTGGAGGAGGATACAGAGATAGGGAGGGGTGTAGCGGTTGGAGGAGCTTACAGAGATAGGGAGGGGTGTAGGGGCTGGAGGAGGTTACAGAGATAGGGAGGGGTGTAGGGGCTGGAGGAGGTTACAGAGATAGGGAGGGGTGTAGGGGCTGGAGGAGGTTACAGAGATAGGGAGGAGTGTAGGGGCTGGAGGAGGTTACAGAGATAGGGAGGGGTGTAGGGGCTGGAGGAGGTTACAGAGATATGGATGGGTGTAGGGGCTGGAGGAGTTTACAGAGATAGGGAGGGGTGTAGGGGCTGGAGGAGGTTACAGAGATAGGGAGGGGTGTAGGGGCTGGAGGAAGTTACAGAGATATGGACGGGTGTAGGGGCTGGAGGAGTTTACAGAGAAAGGGAGGGGTGTAGGGGCTGCAGGAGTTTGCAGAGATAGGGAGGGGTGTTGGGACTGGTGGAGGTTACAGAGATAGGGAGGGGTGTAGTGGCTGGATGAGGTTACAGAGTTAGGGAGGTGTGTAGGGTCTGGAGGAGGGTACAGAGATAGGAAGGGGTGTAGGGGCTGGAGGAGGTTACAGAGATAGGGAGGGGTGTAGGGACTGGAGGAGGTTACAGAGATAGGGAGGGGTGTAGGGGCTGGAGGAGGTTACAGAAATAGGGAGGTTTGTAGGGGCTGGAGGAGGTACAGAGAATGGGAGGGGTGAAGGGGCTGGAGGAGGTTACAGAGATAGGGAGGTGTGTAGGGACTGGAGGAGGTTACAGAGAAAGGGAGGGTTGTAGCGGCTGGAGGAGGTTACATAGATAGGGACGGTTGTAGGTGCTGGAGGAGGTTACAGAGATAGGGAGTGGTGTAGGGGCTGGAGGAGGTTACAGAGATAGGGTTGCGTGTAGGGGCTGGAGGAGTATACAGAGATAGGGAGGGGTGTAGGGGCTCGAGGAGGTAACAGAGATATGGAGGGGTGTAGGGGCTGGAGGAGTTTTCAGAGATAGGGAGGGGTGTAGGGGCTGGAGGAGGTTACAGAGATCGGGAGGGTTGTAGGGGCTGGAGGAGTTTACAGAGATAGGGAGGGGTGTAGGGGCTGGAGGAGTTTACAGAGATAGGGAGGGGTTTAGGGGCTGGAGGAGGGTACAGAGATAGGGAGGGGTGCAGGGTTTGGAGGAGGTTACAGAGATAGGGAGGGGTGTAGGAGCTGGAGGAGGTTGCAGAGATAGGGAGGGGTGTAGGTGCCGGAGGAGGTTGCAGAGATTGGGAGGGGTTTAGAGGTTGGAGGAGTTTACAGAGATAGGGAGGGGTGTAGGGGCTGGAGGAGGTTACAGAGATAGGGAGGGGTGTAGTGGCTAGAGGAGGTTACAGAGATAGGGATTGGTGTAGGGGCTGGAGGAGGTTACAGAGATAGGGAGGGGTGTAGGGGCTGGAGGAGGTTACAGAGATAGGGAGGGGTGTAGGGGCTGGAGGAGGTTACAGAGATAGGGAGGGGTGCAGGGGCTGGAGGAGGTTGCAGATATAGGGAGGGGTGTAGGGGCTGGAGGAGGTTACAGAGATAGGGAGGTGTGTAGAGTTTGGAGGATGTTACAGAGATAGGGAGGGGTGTAGGGGTTGGAGGATGTTACCGAGATACGGAGGGGTGTAGGGGCTGGAGGAGGGTACAGAGATAGGGAGGGGTGTAGGGGCTCTAGGAGGTTACAGAGTTAGGGAGGGGTGCAGGGGCTGGAGGAGTTTACAGAGATAGGGAGGGGTTTAGGGGCTGGAGGAGGGTACAGAGATAGGGAGGGGTGTTGGGGCTGGAGGAGGATACAGAGATAGGGAGGGGTGTAGGGGACTGGAGGAGGTTACAGAGATAGCGAGGGGTGTAGGGAACGGAGGAGGTTACAGAGATAGGGAGGGGTGTAGGAGGCTGGAGGATGTTACATAGATAGGGAGGGGTGTAGGGACTGGAGGAGGGTACAGAGATCGGGAGGGGTATAGGGAACGGAGGAGGTTACAGAGATAGGGAGGTGTGTAGGGTCTGGAGGAGGGTACAGAGATCGGGAGGGGTTTAGGGGCTGGTGGAGGTTACAGAGATAGGAAGGGTGTAGGGGCTGGAGGAGGTTACAGCGATATGGAGGGCTGAAGTGGCTGGACGAGTTAACAGAGACAGGGGTGAGTGTAGGGGCTGGAGGAGGTTACAGAGATAGGGAGGGGTGTAGGGGCTGGAGGTGGTTACAGAGATAGGGAGGTGTGTAGGGGCTGCAGGAGGTTACAGAGATAGGGAGGGGTGGAGGGGCTGGAGGAGGTTACAGAGGTAGGGAGGGGTGTAGGGGTTGGAGGAGTTTAAAGAGATAGGGAGTTGTGTAGGGGCTGGAGGAGGTTACAGAGATAGGAAGGGGTGTAGGGGCTGGAGGAGGTTACAGAGATAGGGAGGTGTGTAGGGGCTGGAGGAGGTTACAGAGATAGGGAGGGGTGTAGGGGCAGGAGGAGGTTACAGAGATAGGGAGGGGTGTAGGGGCTGGAGGAGGTTACAGAGATAGGGAGGGGTGATGGGGCTGGAGGAGGTTACAGAGATAGGGAGGGGTGTAGTGGCTGGAGGAGGTTACAGAGATAGGGAGGGGTGTAGGGGCTGGAGGAGGTTACAGAGATCGGGAGGGGTGTAGGGGCTGGAGGAGGTTACAGAGATAGGGAGTGGAGTAGGGGCTGGAGGAGGTTACAGAGATAGGGAGGGGTGTAGGGGCTGGAGGAGGTTACAGAGATGGGGAGGGGTGTAGGGGCTGGAGGAGGTTACACGGATAGGGAGGGATATAGGGACTGGAGGAGGTTACAGAGATAGGGAATGGTGTAGGGGCTGGAGGTGGTTACAGAGATGGGAAGGGGTGTAGGGGCTGGAGGAGGTTACAGGGATAGGGAGGGATATAGGGACTGGAGGAGGTTACAGAGATAAGGAAGGGTGTAGGGGCTGGAGGTGGTTACAGAGATAGGGAGGGGTGTAGGGGCTGGAGGAAGTTACAGAGATAGGGTTGGGTGTAGGGGTGGAGGAGGTTACAGAGATAGGGAGGGGTGTAGGGGCTGGCGGAGGTTACAGAGATAGGGAGGGGTGTTGGGGCTGGAGGAGGTTACAGAGATAGGGAGGGGTGTAGGGGCTGGGGGAGGGTACAGAGATAGGGAGGGGTGTAGGGGCTGCAGGAGGTTACAGAGATATGGAGGCGTGTAGGGGCTGGAGGAGGTTACAGACATAGCGAGGGGGTGTAGGGGCTGGAGGAGGTTACAGAGATAGGGAGTGATGTAGGGACTGGAGTAGGTTACAGAGATAGGGAGGGGTGTAGGGGCTGGAGGAGGTTACAGAGATAGGGAGGTGTGTAGGGGCTGGAGGAGGTTACAGAGATATGGAGGGGTGTAGGGGCAGGAGGAGGTTACAGAGATAGGGAGGGGTGTAGGGGCTGGAGGAGGTTACAGAGATAGGGAGGGGTGATGGGGCTGGAGGAGGTTACAGAGATAGGGAGGGATGTAGTGGCTGGAGGAGGTTACAGAGATAGGGAGGGGTGTAGGGGCTGGAGGAGGTTACAGAGATCGGGAGGGGTGTAGGGGCTGGAGGAGGTTACAGAGATAGGGAGTGGAGTAGGGGCTGGAGGAGGTTACAGAGATAGGGAGGGGTGTAGGGGCTGGAGGAGGTTACAGAGATGGGGAGGGGTGTAGGGGCTGGAGGAGGTTACACGGATAGGGAGGGATATAGGGACTGGAGGAGGTTACAGAGATAGGGAATGGTGTAGGGGCTGGAGGTGGTTACAGAGATGGGGAGGGGTGTAGGGGCTGGAGGAGGTTACAGGGATAGGGAGGGATATAGGGACTGGAGGAGGTTACAGAGAAAAGGAAGGGTGTAGGGGCTGGAGGTGGTTACAGAGATAGGGAGGGGTGTAGGGGCTGGAGGAAGTTACAGAGATAGGGTTGGGTGTAGGGGTGGAGGAGGTTACAGAGATAGGGAGGGGTGTAGGGGCTGGCGGAGGTTACAGAGATAGGGAGGGGTGTTGGGGCTGGAGGAGGTTACAGAGATAGGGAGGGGTGTAGGGGCTGGAGGAGGTTACAGAGATAGGGAGGGGTGTAGGTGCTGCAGGAGGTTACAGAGATATGGAGGCGTGTAGGGGCTGGAGGAGGTTACAGACATAGCAAGGGGGTGTAGGGGCTGGAGGAGGTTACAGAGATAGGGAGTGATGTAGGGACTGGAGTAGGTTACACAGATAGGGAGGGGTGTAGGGGCTGGAGGAGGTTACAGAGATAGGGAGGGGTGTAGGGGCTGGAGGAGGTTACAGAGATAGGGAGGGGAATAGGGGCTGGAGGAGGTTACAGAGATAGGGAGGGGTGTAGGGGCTGGAGGAGGTTGCAGAGTTAGGGAGGGATGTAGGGAACGGAGGAGGTTACAGAGATAGGGAGGGGTGTAGGGGCTGGAGGAGGTTACAGAGATAGGGAGGGGTGTAGTGGCAGGAGGAGGTTACAGAGATAGGGAGGGGTGTAGGGGCTGGAGGAGGTTACAGAGATAGGGAGGGGTGTAGGGGCTGGAGGAGGTTACAGGGATAGGGAGGGGTGTAGGGGCTGGAGGAGGTTACAGTGATAGGGTGGGGTGTAGGGGCTGGAGGAGGTTACAGAGATAGGGAGGGGTGTAGTGGCTGGAGGAGGTTACAGAGATAGGGAGTGGTGTAGGGGCTGGAGGAGGTTACAGAGATAGGGAGGGGTGTAGGGGCTGGAGGAGGTTACAGAGATAGTGAGGGGTCTCGAGGCTGGAGGAGGTTACAGAGATAGGGAGGGGTGTAGGTGCTGGAGGAGGTTACAGAGATAGCCAGGCGTGTAGGGGCTGGAGGAGGTTACAGAGATAGGGAGGGGTGTAGGGGGTGGAGGAGGTTACAGAGAAAGGCAGGGGTGTAGGGGCTGGAGGAGGTTACAGAGATAGGGAGGGGTGTAGCGGCTGGAGGAGGTTACAGAGATAGGGAGGGGTGTAGGGGCTGGAGGAGGTTACAGAGATAGGGAGGGGTGTAGGGGCTGGAGGAGGTTACAGAGATAGGGAGGGGTGTAGGGGCTAGAGGAGGTTACAGAGATAGGGAGGGGTGTCGGGGCTGGAGGAGGTTACAGAGATAGGGAGTGGTGTAGGGGCTGGAGATGTTTACAGAGATAGGGAGGGTTGTAGGGGCTGGAGGAGGTTACATAGATAGGGACGGTTGTAGGTGCTGGAGTAGGTTACAGAGATATGGAGGGGTGTAGGGGCTGGAGGAGTTTTCAGAGATAGGGAGGGGTGTAGGGGCTGGAGGAGGTTACAGAGATCGGGAGGTTTGTAGGGGCTGGAGGAGGTTACAGAGATAGGGAGGGGTGTAGGGGCTGGAGGAGTTTACAGAGATAGGGAGGGGTGTAGGGGCTGGAGGATGTTACACAGATAGGGAGGGGTTTAGGGGCTGGAGGAGGGTACAGAGATAGGGAGTGGCGCAGGTTTTGGAGGAGGTTACAGAGATAGGGAGGGGTGTAGTTGCTGGAGGAGGTTGCAGAGATAGGGAGGGGTGTAGGTGCTGGAGGAGGTTGCAGAGATTGGGAGGGGTGTAGAGGTTGGAGGAGGTTACAGAGATAGGGAGGGGTGTAGGGGCTGGAGGAGGTAACAGAGATACAGAGGGGTGTAGTGGCTGGAGGAGGTTACAGGGATAGGGATTGGTGTAGGGGCTGGAGGAGGTTACAGAGATAGGGAGGGGTGTAGGGGCTGGAGGAGGTTACAGAGATAGGGAGGGGTGTAGGGGCTGGAGGAGGTTACAGAGATAGGGAGGGGTGTAGGGGCTGGAGGAGGTTACAGAGATAGGGAGGGGTGTAGGGGCTGGAGGAGGTTGCAGATATAGGGAGGGGTGTAGGGGCTGGAGGAGGTTACAGAGATAGGGAGGTGTGTAGGGTTTGGAGGATGTTACAGAGATAGGGAGGGGTGTAGGTGTTGGAGGATGTTACAGAGATAGGGAGGGGTGTAGGGGCTGGAGGAGGGTACAGAGATAGGGAGGGGTGTAGGGGCTCTAGGAGGTTACAGAGTTAGGGAGGGGTGTAGGGGCTGGAAGAGTTTACAGAGATAGGGAGGGGTTTAGGGGCTGGAGGCTGTTACAGAGATAGGGAGGGGCGTAGGGGCTGGAGGAGGTTACAGAGATAGGGAGGGGTATAGGGACTGGAGGATGTTACAGAGATAGGGAGGGGTGTAGGGGCTTGAGGAGGTTGCAGAGTTAGGGAGGGGTGTAGGGGCTGGAGGAGGTTACAGAGATAGGGAGGGGTGTAGGGGCTGGAGGAGGTTACAGAGTTAGGGAGGGGTGTAGGGGCTGGAGGAGGTTACAGAGATAGGGAGGGGTGTAGGGGCTGGAGGAGGTTACAGAGATAGGGTGGGGTGTCGGGGCTGGAGGAGGTTACAGAGATAGGGAGTGGTGTAGGGGCTGGAGATGGTTACAGAGATAGGGAGGTGTGTAGGGGCTGGAGGAGGTAACAGAGATAGGGAGGGGTGTAGGGGCTGGAGGAGGTTACAGAGATAGGGAGTGTTGTAGGGGCTGGAGGACGTTACAGAGATAGGGAGGGTTGTAAGTACTGCAGGAGGTTACTGAGATAGGGAGGGGTGTATGGGCTGGAGGTGGTTACAGAGATAGGGAGGGGTGTTGGGGCTGGAGGAGGTTACAGTGATAGGGAGGGGTGTAGGGGCTGGAGGAGGTTACAGAGATAGGGAGGGGTGTAGGGGCTGGAGAAGGTAACAGAGATAGGGAGGGTTGTATGGGGCTCGAGGAGGTTACAGAGATAGGGAGGGGTGTAGGGGCTGGAGGAGGTTACAGAGATAGGGAGGGGTGTAGGGGCTGGAGGATGTTACAGAGATAGGGAGTGTTGTAAGTACTGCAGGAGGTTACTGAGATAGGGAGGGGTGTAGGGGGCTGGAGGAGGTTACAGGGATAGGGAGGGGTGTAGGGGCTGGAGGAGGTTACAGTGATAGGGAGGGGTGTAGGGGCTGGAGGAGGTTACAGAGATAGGGAGGGGTGTAGTGGCTGGAGGAGGTTACAGAGATAGGGAGTGGTGTAGGGGCTGGAGGAGGTTACAGAGATAGGGAGGGGTGTAGGGGCTGGAGGAGGTTACAGAGATAGTGAGGGGTCTCGAGGCTGGAGGAGGTCACAGAGATAGGGAGGGTTGTAGGTGCTGGAGGAGGTTACAGAGATAGCCAGGCGTGTAGGGGCTGGAGGAGGTTACAGAGAAATGCAGGGGTGTAGGGGCTGGAGGAGGTTACAGAGATAGGGAGGGGTGTAGGGGCTGGAGGAGGTTACAGAGATAGGGAGGGGTGTAGGGGCTGGAGGAGGTTACAGAGATAGGGAGGGGTGTAGGGGCTGGAGGAGGTTACAGAGATAGGGAGGGGTGTAGGGGCTAGAGGAGGTTACAGAGATAGGGATGGGTGTCGGGTCTGGAGGAGGTTACAGAGATAGGGAGTGGTGTAGGGGCTGGAGCATGTTACAGAGATAGGGAGGTGTGTAGGGGCTGGAGGAGGTTACAGAGATAGGGAGGGGTGTAGGGGCAGGAGGAGGTTACAGAGATAGGGAGGGGTGTAGGGGCTGGAGGAGGTTACAGAGATAGGGAGGGGTGATGGGGCTGGAGGAGGTTACAGAGATAGGGAGGGGTGTAGTGGCTGGAGGAGGTTACAGAGATAGGGAGGGGCGTAGGGGCTGGAGGAGGTTACAGAGATCGGGAGGGGTGTAGGGGCTGGAGGAGGTTACAGAGATAGGGAGTGGAGTAGGGGCTGGAGGAGGTTACAGAGATAGGGAGGGGTTTAGGGGCTGGAGGAGGTTACAGAGATGGGGAGGGGTGTAGGGGCTGGAGGAGGTTAAACGGATAGGGAGGGATATAGGGACTGGAGGAGGTTACAGAGATAGGGAATGGTGTAGGGGCTGGAGGTGGTTACAGAGATGGGGAGGGGTGTAGGGGCTGGAGGAGGTTACAGGGATAGGGAGGGATATAGGGACTGGAGGAGGTTACAGAGATAAGGAAGGGTGTAGGAGCTGGAGGTGGTTACAGAGATAGGGAGGGGTGTAGGGGCTGGAGGAAGTTACAGAGATAGGGTTGGGTGTAGGGGTGGAGGAGGTTACAGAGATAGGGAGGGGTGTAGGGGCTGGCGGAGGTTACAGAGATAGGGAGGGGTGTTGGGGCTGGAGGAGGTTACAGAGATAGGGAGGGGTGTAGGGGCTGGAGGAGGTTACAGAGATAGGGAGGGGTGTAGGGGCTGCAGGAGGTTACAGAGATATGGAGGCGTGTAGGGGCTGGAGGAGGTTACAGACATAGCGAGGGGGTGTAGGGGCTGGAGGAGGTTACAGAGATAGGGAGTGATGTAGGGACTGGAGTAGGTTACAGAGATAGGGAGGGGTGTAGGGGCTGGAGGAGGTTACAGAGATAGGGAGGGGTGTAGGGGCTGGAGGAGGTTACAGAGATAGGGAGGGGTATAGGGGCTGGAGGAGGTTACAGAGATAGGGAGGGGTGTAGGGGCTGGAGGAGGTTGCAGAGTTAGGGAGGGGTGTAGGGAACGGAGGAGGTTACAGAGATAGGGAGGGGTGTAGGGGCTGGAGGAGGTTACAGAGATAGGGAGGGGTGTAGTGGCTGGAGGAGGTTACAGAGATAGGGAGGGGTGTAGGGGCTGGAGGAGGTTACAGAGATAGGGAGGGGTGTAGGGGCTGGAGGAGGTTACAGAGATAGGGAGGGGTGTAGGGGCTGGAGGAGGTAACAGAGATAGGGAGTGGTGTTGGGGCTGGAGGAGGTTACAGAGATAGGGAGGGGTGTAGGGGCTGGAGGAGGTTACAGAGATAGTGAGGGGTCTCGAGGCTGGAGGAGGTTACAGAGATAGGGAGGGGTGTAGGTGCTGGAGGAAGTTACAGAGATAGTCAGGGGTGTAGGGGCTGGAGGAGGTTACAGAGATAGGGAGTGGTGTAGGGGCTGGAGGAGGTTACAGAGATAGGGAGGGGTGTAGGGGCTGGAGGAGTTTACAGAGATAGGGAGGGGCGTAGGGGCTGGAGGAGGTTACAGAGATAGGGGGGGGTATAGGGGCTGGAGGAGGTTACAGAGATAGGGAGGGGTGTAGGGGGTGGAGGAGGTTGCAGAGTTAGGGAGGGGTGTAGGGGCTGGAGGAGGTTACAGAGATAGGGAGGGGTGTAGGGGCTGGAGGAGGTTACAGAGATAGGGAGGGGTGTAGTGGCTGGAGGAGGTTACAGAGATAGGGAGGGGTGCAGGGGCTGGAGGAGGTTACAGAGATAGGGAGGGGTGTCGGGGCTGGAGGAGGTTACAGAGATAGGGAGGGGTGATGGGGCTGGAGGAGGTTACAGAGATAGGGAGGGGTGTAGGGGCAGGAGGAGGTTACAGAGATAGGGAGGGGTGTAGGGGCTGGAGGAGGTTACAGAGATAGGGAGGGGTGATGGGGCTGGAGGAGGTTAAAGAGTTAGGGAGGGGTGTAGTGGCTGGAGGAGGTTACAGAGATAGGGAGGGGTGTAGGGGCTGGAGGAGGTTACAGAGATCGGGAGGGGTGTAGGGGCTGGAGGAGGTTACAGAGATAGGGAGTGGAGTAGGGGCTGGAGGAGGTTACAGAGATAGGGAGGGGTTTAGGGGCTGGAGGAGGTTACAGAGATGGGGAGGGGTGTAGGGGCTGGAGGAGGTTACACGGATAGGGAGGGATATAGGGACTGGAGGAGGTTACAGAGATAGGGAATGGTGTAGGGGCTGGAGGTGTTTACAGAGATGGGGAGGGGTGTAGGGGCTGGAGGAGGTTACAGGGATAGGGAGGGATATAGGGACTGGAGGAGGTTACAGAGATAAGGAAGGGTGTAGGGGCTGGAGGTGGTTACAGAGATAGGGAGGGGTGTAGGGGCTGGAGGAGGTTACAGAGATAGGGAGGGGTGTAGGGGCAGGAGGAGGTTACAGAGATAGGGAGGGGTGTAGGGGCTGGAGGAGGTTACAGAGATAGGGAGGGGTGATGGGGCTGGAGGAGGTTACAGAGATAGGGAGGGGTGTAGTGGCTGGAGGAGGTTACAGAGATAGGGAGGGGTGTAGGGGCTGGAGGAGGTTACAGAGATCGGGAGGGGTGTAGGGGCTGGAGGAGGTTACAGAGATAGGGAGTGGAGTAGGGGCTGGAGGAGGTTACAGAGATAGGGAGGGGTTTAGGGGCTGGAGGAGGTTACAGAGATGGGGAGGGGTGTAGGGGCTGGAGGAGGTTACACGGATAGGGAGGGATATAGGGACTGGAGGAGGTTACAGAGATAGGGAATGGTGTAGGGGCTGGAGGTGGTTACAGAGATGGGGAGGGGTGTAGGGGCTGGAGGAGGTTACAGGGATAGGGAGGGATATAGGGACTGGAGGAGGTTACAGAGATAAGGAAGGGTGTAGGGGCTGGAGGTGGTTACAGAGATAGGGAGGGGTGTAGGGGCTGGAGGAAGTTACAGAGATAGGGTTGGGTGTAGGGGTGGAGGAGGTTACAGAGATAGGGAGGGGTGTAGGGGCTGGCGGAGGTTACAGAGATAGGGAGGGGTGTTGGGGCTGGAGGAGGTTACAGAGATAGGGAGGGGTGTAGGGGCTGGAGGAGTTTACAGAGATAGGGAGGGGTGTAGGGGCTGCAGGAGGTTACAGAGATATGGAGGCGTGTAGGGGCTGGAGGAGGTTACAGACATAGCGAGGGGGTGTAGGGGCTGGAGGAGGTTACAGAGATAGGGAGTGATGTAGGGACTGGAGTAGGTTACAGAGATAGGGAGGGGTGTAGGGGCTGGAGGAGGTTACAGAGATAGGGAGGGGTGTAGGGGCTGGAGGAGGTTACAGAGATAGGGAGGGATATAGGGGCTGGAGGAGGTTACAGAGATAGGGAGGGGTGTAGGGGCTGGAGGAGGTTGCAGAGTTAGGGAGGGGTGTAGGGAACGGAGGAGGTTACAGAGATAGGGAGGGGTGTAGGGGCTGGAGGAGGTTACAGAGATAGGGAGGGGTGTAGTGGCTGGAGGAGGTTACAGAGATAGGGAGGGGTGTAGGGGCTGGAGAAGGTTACAGAGATAGGGAGGGGTGTAGGGGCTGGAGGAGGTTACAGAGATAGGGAGGGGTGTAGGGGCTGGAGGAGGTAACAGAGATAGGGAGTGGTGTTGGGGCTGGAGGAGGTTACAGAGATAGGGAGGGGTGTAGGGGCTGGAGGAGGTTACAGAGATAGTGAGGGGTCTCGAGGCTGGAGGAGGTTACAGAGATAGGGAGGGGTGTAGGTGCTGGAGGAAGTTACAGAGATAGGCAGGGGTGTAGGGGCTGGAGGAGGTTACAGAGATAGGGAGTGGTGTAGGGGCTGGAGGAGGTTACAGAGATAGGGAGGGGTGTAGGGGCTGGAGGAGTTTACAGAGATAGGGAGGGGCGTAGGGGCTGGAGGAGGTTACAGAGATAGGGGGGGGTATAGGGGCTGGAGGAGGTTACAGAGATAGGGAGGGGTGTAGGGGCTGGAGGAGGTTGCAGAGTTAGGGAGGGGTGTAGGGGCTGGAGGAGGTTACAGAAATAGGGAGGGGTGTAGGGGCTGGAGGAGGTTACAGAGATAGTGAGGGGTGTAGGGGCTGGAGGAGGTTACAGAGATAGGGAGGGGTGTAGGGGCTGGAGGAGGTTACAGAGATAGGGAGGGGTGTCGGGGCTGGAGGAGGTTACAGAGATAGGGAGTGGTGTAGGGGCTGGAGATGGTTACAGAGATAGGGAGGGGTGTAGGGGCTGGAGGAGGTAACAGAGATAGGGAGGGGTGTAGGGGCTGGAGGAGGTTACAGAGATAGGGAGTGTTGTAGGGGCTGGAGGATGTTACAGAGATAGGGAGGGTTGTAAGTACTGCAGGAGGTTACTGAGATATGGAGGGGTGTAGGGGCTGGAGGTGGTTACAGAGATAGGGAGGGGTGTCGGGGCTGGAGGAGGTTACAGTGATAGGGAGGGGTGTAGGGGCTGGAGGAGGTTAAAGAGATAGGGAGGGGTGTAGGGGCTGGAGAAGGTAACAGAGATAGGGAGGGTTGTAGGGGGCTCGAGGAGGTTACAGAGATAGGGAGGGGTGTAGGGGCTGGAGGAGGTTACAGAGATAGGGAGGGGTGTAGGGGCTGGAGGATGTTACAGAGATAGGGAGTGTTGTAAGTACTGCAGGAGGTTACTGAGATAGGGAGGGGTGTAGGGGGCTGGAGGAGGTTACAGGGATAGGGAGGGGTGTAGGGGCTGGAGGAGGTTACAGTGATAGGGAGGGGTGTAGGTGCTGGAGGAGGTTACAGAGATAGGGAGGGGTGTAGTGGCTGGAGGAGGTTACAGAGATAGGGAGTGGTGTAGGGGCTGGAGGAGGTTACAGAGATAGGGAGGGGTGTAGGGGCTGGAGGAGGTTACAGAGATAGTGAGGGGTCTCGAGGCTGGAGGAGGTTACAGAGATAGGGAGGGGTGTAGGTGCTGGAGGAGGTTACAGAGATAGCCAGGCGTGTAGGGGCTGGAGGAGGTTACAGAGAAAGGCAGGGGTGTAGGGGCTGGAGGAGGTTACAGAGATAGGGAGGGGTGTAGGGGCTGGAGGAGGTTACAGAGATAGGGAGGGGTGTAGGGGCAGGAGGAGGTTACAGAGATAGGGAGGGGTGTAGGGGCTGGAGGAGGTTACAGAGATAGGGAGGGGTGATGGGGCTGGAGGAGGTTACAGAGATAGGGAGGGGTGTAGTGGCTGGAGGAGGTTACAGAGATAGGGAGGGGTGTAGGGGCTGGAGGAGGTTACAGAGATCGGGAGGGGTGTAGGGGCTGGAGGAGGTTACAGAGATAGGGAGTGGAGTAGGGGCTGGAGGAGGTTACAGAGATAGGGAGGGGTTTAGGGGCTGGAGGAGGTTACAGAGATGGGGAGGGGTGTAGGGGCTGGAGGAGGTTACACGGATAGGGAGGGATATAGGGACTGGAGGAGGTTACAGAGATAGGGAATGGTGTAGGGGCTGGAGGTGGTTACAGAGATGGGGAGGGGTGTAGGGGCTGGAGGAGGTTACAGGGATAGGGAGGGATATAGGGACTGGAGGAGGTTACAGAGATAAGGAAGGGTGTAGGGGCTGGAGGTGGTTACAGAGATAGGGAGGGGTGTAGGGGCTGGAGGAAGTTACAGAGATAGGGTTGGGTGTAGGGGTGGAGGAGGTTACAGAGATAGGGAGGGGTGTAGGGGCTGGCGGAGGTTACAGAGATAGGGAGGGGTGTTGGGGCTGGAGGAGGTTACAGAGATAGGGAGGGGTGTAGGGGCTGGAGGAGTTTACAGAGATAGGGAGGGGTGTAGGGGCTGCAGGAGGTTACAGAGATATGGAGGCGTGTAGGGGCTGGAGGAGGTTACAGACATAGCGAGGGGGTGTAGGGGCTGGAGGAGGTTACAGAGATAGGGAGTGATGTAGGGACTGGAGTAGGTTACAGAGATAGGGAGGGGTGTAGGGGCTGGAGGAGGTTACAGAGATAGGGAGGGGTGTAGGGGCTGGAGGAGGTTACAGAGATAGGGAGGGATATAGGGGCTGGAGGAGGTTACAGAGATAGGGAGGGGTGTAGGGGCTGGAGGAGGTTGCAGAGTTAGGGAGGGGTGTAGGGAACGGAGGAGGTTACAGAGATAGGGAGGGGTGTAGGGGCTGGAGGAGGTTACAGAGATAGGGAGGGGTGTAGTGGCTGGAGGAGGTTACAGAGATAGGGAGGGGTGTAGGGGCTGGAGGAGGTTACAGAGATAGGGAGGGGTGTAGGGGCTGGAGGAGGTTACAGAGATAGGGAGGGGTGTAGGGGCTGGAGGAGGTAACAGAGATAGGGAGTGGTGTTGGGGCTGGAGGAGGTTACAGAGATAGGGAGGGGTGTAGGGGCTGGAGGAGGTTACAGAGATAGTGAGGGGTCTCGAGGCTGGAGGAGGTTACAGAGATAGGGAGGGGTGTAGGTGCTGGAGGAAGTTACAGAGATAGGCAGGGGTGTAGGGGCTGGAGGAGGTTAAAGAGATAGGGAGTGGTGTAGGGGCTGGAGGAGGTTACAGAGATAGGGAGGGGCGTAGGGGCTGGAGGAGGTTACAGAGATAGGGAGGGGCGTAGGGGCTGGAGGAGGTTACAGAGATAGGGGGGGGTATAGGGGCTGGAGGAGGTTACAGAGATAGGGAGGGGTGTAGGGGCTGGAGGAGGTTGCAGAGTTAGGGAGGGGTGTAGGGGCTGGAGGAGGTTACAGAGATAGGGAGGGGTGTAGGGGCTGGAGGAGGTTACAGAGATAGGGAGGGGTGTAGGGGCTGGAGGAGGTTACAGAGATAGGGAGGGGTGTAGGGGCTGGAGGAGGTTACAGAGATAGGGAGGGGTGTCGGGGCTGGAGGAGGTTACAGAGATAGGGAGTGGTGTAGGGGCTGGAGATGGTTACAGAGATAGGGAGGGGTGTAGGGGCTGGAGGAGGTAACAGAGATAGGGAGGGGTGTAGGGGCTGGAGGAGGTTACAGAGATAGGGAGTGTTGTAGGGGCTGGAGGATGTTACAGAGATAGGGAGGGTTGTAAGTACTGCAGGAGGTTACTGAGATATGGAGGGGTGTAGGGGCTGGAGGTGGTTACAGAGATAGGGAGGGGTGTCGGTGCTGGAGGAGGTTACAGTGATAGGGAGGGGTGTAGGGGCTGGAGGAGGTTACAGAGATAGGGAGGGGTGTAGGGGCTGGAGAAGGTAACAGAGATAGGGAGGGTTGTAGGGGGCTCGAGGAGGTTACAGAGATAGGGAGGGGTGTATGGGCTGGAGGAGGTTACAGAGATAGGGAGGGGTGTAGGGGCTGGAGGATGTTACAGAGATAGGGATTGTTGTAAGTACTGCAGGAGGTTACTGAGATAGGGAGGGGTGTAGGGGGCTGGAGGAGGTTACAGGGATAGGGAGGGGTGTAGGGGCTGGAGGAGGTTACAGTGATAGGGAGGGGTGTAGGGGCTGGAGGAGGTTACAGAGATAGGGAGGGGTGTAGTGGCTGGAGGAGGTTACAGAGATAGGGAGTGGTGTAGGGGCTGGAGGAGGTTACAGAGATAGGGAGGGGTGTAGGGGCTGGAGGAGGTTACAGAGATAGTGAGGGGTCTCGAGGCTGGAGGAGCTTACAGAGATAGGGAGGGGTGTAGGTGCTGGAGGAGGTTACAGAGATAGCCAGGCGTGTAGGGGCTGGAGGAGGTTACAGAGAAAGGCAGGGGTGTAGGTGCTGGAGGAGGTTACAGAGATAGGGAGGGGTGTAGGGGCTGGAGGAGGTTACAGAGATAGGGAGGGGTGTAGGGGCTGGAGGAGGTTACAGAGATAGGGAGGGGTGTAGGGGCTGGAGGAGGTTACAGAGATAGGGAGGGGTGTAGGGGCTAGAGGAGGTTACAGAGATAGGGAGGGGTGTCGGGGCTGGAGGAGGTTACAGAGATAGGGAGTGGTGTAGGGGCTGGAGATGTTTACAGAGATAGGGAGGGTTGTAGGGGCTGGAGGAGGTTACATAGATAGGGACGGTTGTAGGTGCTGGAGGAGGTTACAGAGAAATGGAGGGGTGTAGGGGCTGGAGGAGTTTTCAGAGATAGGGAGGGGTGTAGGGGCTGGAGGAGGTTACAGAGATCGGGAGGGTTGTAGGGGCTGGAGGAGGTTACAGAGATAGGGAGGGGTGTAGGGGCTGGAGGAGTTTACAGAGATAGGGAGGGGTGTAGGGGCTGGAGGATGTTACACAGATAGGGAGGGGTTTAGGGGCTGGAGGAGGGTACAGAGATAGGGAGGGGCGCAGGTTTTGGAGGAGGTTACAGAGATAGGGAGGGGTGTAGGAGCTGGAGGAGGTTGCAGTGATAGGGAGGGGTGTAGGTGCTGGAGGAGGTTGCAGATATTGGGAGGGGTGTAGAGGTTGGAGGAGGTTACAGAGATAGGGAGGGGTGTAGGGGCTGGAGGAGGTAACAGAGATAAGGAGGGGTGTAGTGGCTGGAGGAGGTTACAGAGATAGTGATTGGTGTAGGGGCTGGAGGAGGTTACAGAGATAGGGAGGGGTGTAGGGGCTGGAGGAGGTTACAGAGATAGGGAGGGGTGTAGGGGCTGGAGGAGGTTACAGAGATAGGGAGGGGTGTAGGGGCTGGAGGAGGTTACAGAGTTAGGGAGGGGTGTAGGGGCTGGAGGAGGTTGCAGATATAGGGAGGGGTGTAGGGGCTGGAGGAGGTTACAGAGATAGGGAGGTGTGTAGGGTTTGGAGGATGTTACAGAGATAGGGAGGGGTGTAGGTGTTGGAGGATGTTACAGAGATAGGGAGGGGTGTAGGGGCTGGAGGAGGGTACAGAGATAGGGAGGGGTGTAGGGGCTCTAGGAGGTTACAGAGTTAGGGAGGGGTGCAGGGGCTGGAGGAGTTTACAGAGATAGGGAGGGGTTTAGGGGCTGGAGGATGGTACAGAGATATGGAGGGGTGTTGGGGCTGGAGGAGGATACAGAGATAGGGAGGGGTGTAGGGGACTGGAGGAGGTTACAGAGATAGGGAGGGGTGTAGGGAACGGAGGAGGTTACAGAGATAGGGAGGGGTGTAGGGGCTGGAGGAGGTTACAGAGATAGGGAGTTGTGTAGGGGCTGGAGGAGGTTACAGAGATAGGGAGGGGTGTAGGTGTTGGAGGAGGTTACAGAGATAGGGAGTTGTGTAGGGGCTGGAGGAGGTTACAGAGATAGGAAGGGGTGTAGGAGCTGGAGGATGTTGCAGAGATAGGGAGGTGTGTAGGTGCTGGAGGAGGTTACAGAGATAGGGAGGGGTTTAGGGGCTGGAGGAGGTTACATAGATAGGGAGGGGTGATGGGGCTGGAGGAGGTTACAGAGATAGGGAGGGGTGTAGTGGCTGGAGGAGGTTACAGAGATAGGGAGGGGTGTAGGGGCTGGAGGAGGTTACAGAGATCGGGAGGGGTGTAGGGGCTGGAGGAGGTTACAGAGATAGGAGTGGTGTAGGGGCTGGAGGAGTTTACAGAGATAGGGAGTGGTGTAGGGGCTGGAGGAGGTTACAGAGATGGGGAGGGGTGTAGGGGCTGGAGGAGGTTACAGGGATAGGGAGGGTTTTAGGGACTGGAGGAGGTTACAGAGATAGGGAAGGGTGTAGGTGCTGGAGGTGGTTACAGAGATGGGTAGGGGTGTAGGGGCTGGAGGAGGTTACAGGGATAGGGAGGGATATAGGGACTGCAGGAGGTTACAGAGATAGGGAAGGGTGTAGGGGCTGGAGGTGGTTACAGAGATAGGGAGGGGTGTAGGGGCTGGAGGAGGTTGCAGAGTTAGGGAGGGGTGTAGGGAACGGAGGAGGTTACAGAGATAGGGAGGGGTGTAGGGGCTGGAGGAGGTTACAGAGATAGGGAGGGGTGTAGTGGCTGGAGGAGGTTACAGAGATAGGGAGGGGTGTAGGGGCTGGAGAAGGTTACAGAGATAGGGAGGGGTGTAGGGGCTGGAGGAGGTTACAGAGATAGGGAGGGGTGTAGGGGCTGGAGGAGGTAACAGAGATAGGGAGTGGTGTTGGGGCTGGAGGAGGTTACAGAGATAGGGAGGGGTGTAGGGGCTGGAGGAGGTTACAGAGATAGTGAGGGGTCTCGAGGCTGGAGGAGGTTACAGAGATAGGGAGGGGTGTAGGTGCTGGAGGAAGTTACAGAGATAGGCAGGGGTGTAGGGGCTGGAGGAGGTTACAGAGATAGGGAGTGGTGTAGGGGCTGGAGGAGGTTACAGAGATAGGGAGGGGTGTAGGGGCTGGAGGAGGTTACAGAGATAGGGAGGGGCGTAGGGGCTGGAGGAGGTTACAGAGATAGGGGGGGGTATAGGGGCTGGAGGAGGTTACAGAGATAGGGAGGGGTGTAGGGGCTGGAGGAGGTTGCAGAGTTAGGGAGGGGTGTAGGGGCTGGAGGAGGTTACAGAGATAGGGAGGGGTGTAGGGGCTGGAGGAGGTTACAGAGATAGGGAGGGGTGTAGGGGCTGGAGGAGGTTACAGAGAGAGGGAGGGGTGTAGGGGCTGGAGGAGGTTACAGAGATAGGGAGGGGTGTCGGGGCTGGAGGAGGTTACAGAGATAGGGAGTGGTGTAGGGGCTGGAGATGGTTACAGAGATAGGGAGAGGTATAGGGGCTGGAGGAGGTAACAGAGATAGGGAGGGGTGTAGGGGCTGGAGGAGGTTACAGAGATAGGGAGTGTTGTAGGGGCTGGAGGATGTTACAGAGATAGGGAGGGTTGTAAGTACTGCAGGAGGTTACTGAGATATGGAGGGGTGTAGGGGCTGGAGGTGGTTACAGAGATAGGGAGGGGTGTCGGGGCTGGAGGAGGTTACAGTGATAGGGAGGGGTGTAGGGGCTGGAGGAGGTTACAGAGATAGGGAGGGGTGTAGGGGCTGGAGAAGGTAACAGAGATAGGGAGGGTTGTAGGGGGCTGGAGGAGGTTACAGAGATAGGGAGGGGTGTAGGGGCTGGAGGAGGTTACAGAGATAGGGAGGGGTGTAGGGGCTGGAGGATGTTACAGAGATAGGGAGTGTTGTAAGTACTGCAGGAGGTTACTGAGATAGGGAGGGGTGTAGGGGGCTGGAGGAGGTTACAGGGATAGGGAGGGGTGTAGGGGCTGGAGGAGGTTACAGTGATAGGGAGGGGTGTAGGGGCTGGAGGAGGTTACAGAGATAGGGAGGGGTGTAGTGGCTGGAGGAGGTTACAGAGATAGGGAGTGGTGTAGGGGCTGGAGGAGGTTACAGAGATAGGGAGGGGTGTAGGGGCTGGAGGAGGTTACAGATATAGTGAGGGGTCTCGAGGCTGGAGGAGGTTACAGAGATAGGGAGGGGTGTAGGTGCTGGAGGAGGTTACAGAGATAGCCAGGCGTGTAGGGGCTGGAGGAGGTTACAGAGAAAGGCAGGGGTGTAGGGGCTGGAGGAGGTTACAGAGATAGGGAGGGGTGTAGGGGCTGGAGGAGGTTACAGAGATAGGGAGGGGTGTAGGGGCAGGAGGAGGTTACAGAGATAGGGAGGGGTGTAGGGGCTGGAGGAGGTTACAGAGATAGGGAGGGGTGATGGGGCTGGAGGAGGTTACAGAGATAGGGAGTGGTGTAGTGGCTGGAGGAGGTTACAGAGATAGGGAGGGGTGTAGGGGCTGGAGGAGGTTACAGAGATCGGGAGGGGTGTAGGGGCTGGAGGAGGTTACAGAGATAGGGAGTGGAGTAGGGGCTGGAGGAGGTTACAGAGATAGGGAGGGGTTTAGGGGCTGGAGGAGGTTACAGAGATGGGGAGGGGTGTAGGGGCTGGAGGAGGTTACACGGATAGGGAGGGATATAGGGACTGGAGGAGGTTACAGAGATAGGGAATGGTGTAGGGGCTGGAGGTGGTTACAGAGATGGGGAGGGGTGTAGGGGCTGGAGGAGGTTACAGGGATAGGGAGGGATATAGGGACTGGAGGAGGTTACAGAGATAAGGAAGGGTGTAGGGGTAGGAGGTGGTTACAGAGATAGGGAGGGGTGTAGGGGCTGGAGGAAGTTACAGAGATAGGGTTGGGTGTAGGGGTGGAGGAGGTTACAGAGATAGGGAGGGGTGTAGGGGCTGGCGGAGGTTACAGAGATAGGGAGGGGTGTTGGGGCTGGAGGAGGTTACAGAGATAGGGAGGGGTGTAGGGGCTGGAGGAGTTTACAGAGATAGGGAGGGGTGTAGGGGCTGCAGGAGGTTACAGAGATATGGAGGCGTGTAGGGGCTGGAGGAGGTTACAGACATAGCGAGGGGGTGTAGGGGCTGGAGGAGGTTACAGAGATAGGGAGTGATGTAGGGACTGGAGTAGGTTACAGAGATAGGGAGGGGTGTAGGGGCTGGAGGAGGTTACAGAGATAGGGAGGGGTGTAGGGGCTGGAGGAGGTTACAGAGATAGGGAGGAATATAGGGGCTGGAGGAGGTTACAGAGATAGGGAGGGGTGTAGGGGCTGGAGGAGGTTGCAGAGTTAGGGAGGGGTGTAGGGAACGGAGGAGGTTACAGAGATAGGGAGGGGTGTAGGGGCTGGAGGAGGTTACAGAGATAGGGAGGGGTGTAGTGGCTGGAGGAGGTTACAGAGATAGGGAGGGGTGTAGGGGCTGGAGGAGGTTACAGAGATAGGGAGGGGTGTAGGGGCTGGAGGAGGTTACAGAGATAGGGAGGGGTGTAGGGGCTGGAGGAGGTAACAGAGATAGGGAGTGGTGTTGGGGCTGGAGGAGGTTACAGAGATAGGGAGGGGTGTAGGGGCTGGAGGAGGTTACAGAGATAGTGAGGGGTCTCGAGGCTTGAGGAGGTTACAGAGATAGGGAGGGGTGTAGGTGCTGGAGGAAGTTACAGAGATAGGCAGGGGTGTAGGGGCTGGAGGAGGTTACAGAGATAGGGAGTGGTGTAGGGGCTGGAGGAGGTTACAGAGATAGGGAGGGGTGTAGGGGCTGGAGGAGGTTACAGAGATAGGGAGGGGCGTAGGGGCTGGAGGAGGTTACAGAGATAGGGGGGGGTATAGGGGCTGGAGGAGGTTACAGAGATAGGGAGGGGTGTAGGGGCTGGAGGAGGTTGCAGAGTTAGGGAGGGGTGTAGGGGCTGGAGGAGGTTACAGAGATAGGGAGGGGTGTAGGGGCTGGAGGAGGTTACAGAGATAGGGAGGGGTGTAGGGGCTGGAGGAGTTTACAGAGATAGGGAGGGGTGTAGGGGCTGGAGGAGGTTACAGAGATAGGGAGGGGTGTCGGGGCTGGAGGAGTTTACAGAGATAGGGAGTGGTGTAGGGGCTGGAGATGGTTACAGAGATAGGGAGGGGTGTAGGGGCTGGAGGAGGTAACAGAGATAGGGAGGGGTGTAGGGGCTGGAGGAGGTTACAGAGATAGGGAGTGTTGTAGGGGCTGGAGGATGTTACAGAGATAGGGAGGGTTGTAAGTACTGCAGGAGGTTACTGAGATATGGAGGGGTGTAGGGGCTGGAGGTGGTTACAGAGATAGGGAGGGGTGTCGGTGCTGGAGGAGGTTACAGTGATAGGGAGGGGTGTAGGGGCTGGAGGAGGTTACAGAGATAGGGAGGGGTGTAGGGGCTGGAGAAGGTAACAGAGATAGGGAGGGTTGTAGGGGGCTCGAGGAGGTTACAGAGATAGGGAGGGGTGTAGGGGCTGGAGGAGGTTACAGAGATAGGGAGGGGTGTAGGGGCTGGAGGATGTTACAGAGATAGGGAGTGTTGTAAGTACTGCAGGAGGTTACTGAGATAGGGAGGGGTGTAGGGGGCTGGAGGAGGTTACAGGGATAGGGAGGGGTGTAGGGGCTGGAGGAGGTTACAGTGATAGGGAGGGGTGTAGGGGCTGGAGGAGGTTACAGAGATAGGGAGGGGTGTAGTGGCTGGAGGAGGTTACAGAGATAGGGAGTGGTGTAGGGGCTGGAGGAGGTTACAGAGATAGGGAGGGGTGTAGGGGCTGGAGGAGGTTACAGAGATAGTGAGGGGTCTCGAGGCTGGAGGAGGTTACAGAGATAGGGAGGGGTGTAGGTGCTGGAGGAGGTTACAGAGATAGCCAGGCGTGTAGGGGCTGGAGGAGGTTACAGAGAAAGGCAGGGGTGTAGGTGCTGGAGGAGGTTACAGAGATAGGGAGGGGTGTAGGGGCTGGAGGAGGTTACAGAGATAGGGAGGGGTGTAGGGGCTGGAGGAGGTTACAGAGATAGGGAGGGGTGTAGTGGCTGGAGGAGGTTACAGAGATAGGGAGGGGTGTAGGGGCTAGAGGAGGTTACAGAGATAGGGAGGGGTGTCGGGGCTGGAGGAGGTTACAGAGATAGGGAGTGGTGTAGGGGCTGGAGATGTTTACAGAGATAGGGAGGGTTGTAGGGGCTGGAGGAGGTTACATAGATAGGGACGGTTGTAGGTGCTGGAGGAGGTTACAGAGATATGGAGGGGTGTAGGGGCTGGAGGAATTTTCAGAGATAGGGAGGGGTGTAGGGGCTGGAGGAGGTTACAGAGATCGGGAGGGTTGTAGGGGCTGGAGGAGGTTACAGAGATAGGGAGGGGTGTAGGGGCTGGAGGAGTTTACAGAGATTGGGAGGGGTGTAGGGGCTGGAGGATGTTACACAGATAGGGAGGGGTTTAGGGGCTGGAGGAGGGTACAGAGATAGGGAGGGGCGCAGGTTTTGGAGGAGGTTACAGAGATAGGGAGGGGTGTAGGAGCTGGAGGAGGTTGCAGAGATAGGGAGGGGTGTAGGTGCTGGAGGAGGTTGCAGATATTGGGAGGGGTGTAGAGGTTGGAGGAGGTTACAGAGATAGGGAGGGGTGTAGGGGCTGGAGGAGGTAACAGAGATAAGGAGGGGTGTAGTGGCTGGAGGAGGTTACAGAGATAGGGATTGGTGTAGGGGCTGGAGGAGGTTACAGAGATAGGGAGGGGTGTAGTGGCTGGAGGAGGTTACAGAGATAGGGAGGGGTGTAGGGGCTGGAGGAGGTTACAGAGATAGGGAGGGGTGTAGGGGCTGGAGGAGGTTACAGAGTTAGGGAGGGGTGTAGGGGCTGGAGGAGGTTGCAGATATAGGGA
Organism: Isurus oxyrinchus; assembly: GCA_026770705.1. Taxonomy (NCBI): domain Eukaryota; kingdom Metazoa; phylum Chordata; class Chondrichthyes; order Lamniformes; family Lamnidae; genus Isurus; species Isurus oxyrinchus. Next base: position 37,454 of record JANJGN010003154.1, read on the forward strand.
GGGGTGTAGGGGCAAGAGGAGGTTACAGAGATAGGGAGGTGTGTAGGGTTTGGAGGATGTTACAGAGATAGGGAGGGGTGTAGGTGTTGGAGGATGTTACAGAGATAGGGAGGGGTGTAGGGGCTGGAGGAGGGTACAGAGATAGGGAGGGGTGTAGGGGCTCTAGGAGGTTACAGAGTTAGGGAGGGGTGCAGGGGCTGGAGGAGTTTACAGAGATAGGGAGGGGTTTAGGGGCTGGAGGATGGTACAGAGATATGGAGGGGTGTTGGGGCTGGAGGAGGATACAGAGATAGGGAGGGGTGTAGGGGACTGGAGGAGGTTACAGAGATAGGGAGGGGTGTAGGGAACGGAGGAGGTTACAGAGATAGGGAGGGGTGTAGGGGCTGGAGGAGGTTACAGAGATAGGGAGTTGTGTAGGGGCTGGAGGAGGTTACAGAGATAGGGAGGGGTGTAGGGGTTGGAGGAGGTTACAGAGATAGGGAGTTGTGTAGGGGCTGGAGGAGGTTACAGAGATAGGAAGGGGTGTAGGAGCTGGAGGATGTTGCAGAGATAGGGAGGTGTGTAGGTGCTGGAGGAGGTTACAGAGATAGGGAGGGGTGTAGGGGCTGGAGGAGGTTACATAGATAGGGAGGGGTGATGGGGCTGGAGGAGGTTACAGAGATAGGGAGGGGTGTAGTGGCTGGAGGAGGTTACAGAGATAGGGAGGGGTGTAGGGGCTGGAGGAGGTTACAGAGATCGGGAGGGGTGTAGGGGCTGGAGGAGGTTACAGAGATAGGAGTGGTGTAGGGGCTGGAGGAGTTTACAGAGATAGGGAGGGGTGTAGGGGCTCGAGGAGGTTACAGAGATGGGGAGGGGTGTAGGGGCTGGAGGAGGTTACAGGGATAGGGAGGGATTTAGGGACTGGAGGAGGTTACAGAGATAGGGAAGGGTGTAGGGGCTGGAGGTGGTTACAGAGATGGGTAGGGGTGTAGGGGCTGGAGGAGGTTACAGGGATAGGGAGGGATATAGGGACTGCAGGAGGTTACAGAGATAGGGAAGGGTGTAGGGGCTGGAGGTGGTTACAGAAATAGGGAGGGGTGTAGGGGCTGGAGGAGGTTGCAGAGTTAGGGAGGGGTGTAGGGAACGGAGGAGGTTACAGAGATAGGGATGGTGTATGGTCTGGAGGAGGTTACAGAGATAGGGAGGGGTGTAGAGGCTGGAGGAGGTTACAGAGATAGGGAGGGGTGTAGGGGCTGGATGAGGTTACAGAGATAGGGAGGGGTGTAGGGGCTGGAGGAGATTACAGAGATAGGGAGGGGTGTAGGGGCTGGAGGAGGTAACAGAGATAGGGAGTGGTGTAGGGGCTGGAGGAGGTTACAGAGATAGGGAGGGGTGTAGGGGCTGGAGGAGGTTACAGAGATAGTGAGGGGTCTCGAGGCTGGAGGAGGTTACAGAGATAGGGAGGGGTGTAGGTGCTGGAGGAAGTTACAGAGATAGGCAGGGGTGTAGGGGCTGGAGGAGGTTACAGAGATAGGGAGGGGTGTAGGGGCTGGAGGAGGTTACAGAGATAGGGAGGGGTGTAGGGGCTGGGGGAGGTTACAGAGATAGGGAGGGGCGTAGGGGCTGGAGGAGGTTACAGAGATAGGGAGGGGTATAGGGGCTGGAGGAGGTTACAGATATAGGGAGGGGTGTAGGGGCTGGAGGAGGTTGCAGAGTTAGGGAGGGGTGTAGGGAACGGAGGAGGTTACAGAGATAGGGAGGGGTGTAGGGGCTGGAGGAGGTTACAGAGATAGGGAGGGGAGTCGGGGCTGGAGATGGTTACAGAGATAGGGAGGGGTGTAGTGGCTGGAGGAGGTTACAGAGATAGGGAGGGGTGTAGGGACTGGAGGAGGTTACAGAGATTGGGAGGGGTGTAGTGGCTGGAGGAGGTTACAGAGATAGGGATTGGTGTAGGGGCTGGAGGAGGTTACAGAGATAGGGAGGGGTGTAGGGGCTGGAGGAGGTTACAGAGATAGTGAGGGGTCTCGAGGCTGGAGGAGGTTACAGAGATAGGGAGGGGTGTAGGTGCTGGAGGAGGTTACAGAGATAGGCAGGCGTGTAGGGGCTGGAGGAGTTTACAGAGATAGGCAGGGGTGTAGGGGCTGGAGGAGGTTACAGAGATAGGGAGGGGTGTAGGGGCTGGAGGAGGTTACAGAGATAGGGAGGGGTGTAGGGGCTGGAGGAGGTTACAGAGATAGGGAGGGGTGTAGGGTCTGGAGGAGGTTACAGAGATAGGGAGGGTTGTAAGTACTGCAGGAGGTTTCTGAGATAGGGAGGGGTGTAGGGGCTGGAGGTGGTTACAGAGATAGGGTGGGGTATAGGGGCTGGAGGAGGTTACAGTGATAGGGAGGGGTGTAGGGGCTGGAGGAGGTTACAGAGATAGGGAGGGGTGTAGGGGCTGGAGGAGTTTACAGAGATAGGGAGGGGTGTAGGGGGCTGGAGGAGGTTACAGAGATAGGGAGGGGTGTAGGGGCTGGAGGAGGTTACAGAGATAGGGAGGGGTGTAGGGGCTGGAGGATGTTACAGAGATAGGGAGTGTTGTAGGGGCTGGAGGATGTTACAGAGATAGGGAGGGTTGTAAGTACTGCAGGAGGTTACTGAGATATGGAGGGGTGTAGGGGCTGGAGGTGGTTACAGAGATAGGGAGGGGTGTCGGTGCTGGAGGAGGTTACAGTGATAGGGAGGGGTGTAGGGGCTGGAGGAGGTTACAGAGATAGGGAGGGGTGTAGGGGCTGGAGAAGGTAACAGAGATAGGGAGGGTTGTAGGGGGCTCGAGGAGGTTACAGAGATAGGGAGGGGTGTAGGGGCTGGAGGAGGTTACAGAGATAGGGAGGGGTGTAGGGGCTGGAGGATGTTACAGAGATAGGGAGTGTTGTAAGTACTGCAGGAGGTTACTGAGATAGGGAGGGGTGTAGGGGGCTGGAGGAGGTTACAGGGATAGGGAGGGGTGTAGGGGCTGGAGGAGGTTACAGTGATAGGGAGGGGTGTAGGGGCTGGAGGAGGTTACAGAGATAGGGAGGGGTGTAGTGGCTGGAGGAGGTTACAGAGATAGGGAGTGGTGTAGGGGCTGGAGGAGGTTACAGAGATAGGGAGGGGTGTAGGGGCTGGAGGAGGTTACAGAGATAGTGAGGGGTCTCGAGGCTGGAGGAGGTTACAGAGATAGGGAGGGGTGTAGGTGCTGGAGGAGGTTACAGAGATAGCCAGGCGTGTAGGGGCTGGAGGAGGTTACAGAGAAAGGCAGGGGTGTAGGTGCTGGAGGAGGTTACAGAGATAGGGAGGGGTGTAGGGGCTGGAGGAGGTTACAGAGATAGGGAGGGGTGTAGGGGCTGGAGGAGGTTACAGAGATAGGGAGGGGTGTAGTGGCTGGAGGAGGTTACAGAGATAGGGAGGGGTGTAGGGGCTAGAGGAGGTTACAGAGATAGGGAGGGGTGTCGGGGCTGGAGGAGGTTACAGAGATAGGGAGTGGTGTAGGGGCTGGAGATGTTTACAGAGATAGGGAGGGTTGTAGGGGCTGGAGGAGGTTACATAGATAGGGACGGTTGTAGGTGCTGGAGGAGGTTACAGAGATATGGAGGGGTGTAGGGGCTGGAGGAATTTTCAGAGATAGGGAGGGGTGTAGGGGCTGGAGGAGGTTACAGAGATCGGGAGGGTTGTAGGGGCTGGAGGAGGTTACAGAGATAGGGAGGGGTGTAGGGGCTGGAGGAGTTTACAGAGATTGGGAGGGGTGTAGGGGCTGGAGGATGTTACACAGATAGGGAGGGGTTTAGGGGCTGGAGGAGGGTACAGAGATAGGGAGGGGCGCAGGTTTTGGAGGAGGTTACAGAGATAGGGAGGGGTGTAGGAGCTGGAGGAGGTTGCAGAGATAGGGAGGGGTGTAGGTGCTGGAGGAGGTTGCAGATATTGGGAGGGGTGTAGAGGTTGGAGGAGGTTACAGAGATAGGGAGGGGTGTAGGGGCTGGAGGAGGTAACAGAGATAAGGAGGGGTGTAGTGGCTGGAGGAGGTTACAGAGATAGGGATTGGTGTAGGGGCTGGAGGAGGTTACAGAGATAGGGAGGGGTGTAGGGGCTGGAGGAGGTTACAGAGATAGGGAGGGGTGTAGGGGCTGGAGGAGGTTACAGAGATAGGGAGGGGTGTAGGGGCTGGAGGAGGTTACAGAGTTAGGGAGGGGTGTAGGGGCTGGAGGAGGTTGCAGATATAGGGAGGGGTGTAGGGGCAAGAGGAGGTTACAGAGATAGGGAGGTGTGTAGGGTTTGGAGGATGTTACAGAGATAGGGAGGGGTGTAGGTGTTGGAGGATGTTACAGAGATAGGGAGGGGTGTAGGGGCTGGAGGAGGGTACAGAGATAGGGAGGGGTGTAGGGGCTCTAGGAGGTTACAGAGTTAGGGAGGGGTGCAGGGGCTGGAGGAGTTTACAGAGATAGGGAGGGGTTTAGGGGCTGGAGGATGGTACAGAGATATGGAGGGGTGTTGGGGCTGGAGGAGGATACAGAGATAGGGAGGGGTGTAGGGGACTGGAGGAGGTTACAGAGATAGGGAGGGGTGTAGGGAACGGAGGAGGTTACAGAGATAGGGAGGGGTGTAGGGGCTGGAGGAGGTTACAGAGATAGGGAGTTGTGTAGGGGCTGGAGGAGGTTACAGAGATAGGGAGGGGTGTAGGGGTTGGAGGAGGTTACAGAGATAGGGAGTTGTGTAGGGGCTGGAGGAGGTTACAGAGATAGGAAGGGGTGTAGGAGCTGGAGGATGTTGCAGAGATAGGGAGGTGTGTAGGTGCTGGAGGAGGTTACAGAGATAGGGAGGGGTGTAGGGGCTGGAGGAGGTTACATAGATAGGGAGGGGTGATGGGGCTGGAGGAGGTTACAGAGATAGGGAGGGGTGTAGTGGCTGGAGGAGGTTACAGAGATAGGGAGGGGTGTAGGGGCTGGAGGAGGTTACAGAGATCGGGAGGGGTGTAGGGGCTGGAGGAGGTTACAGAGATAGGAGTGGTGTAGGGGCTGGAGGAGTTTACAGAGATAGGGAGGGGTGTAGGGGCTCGAGGAGGTTACAGAGATGGGGAGGGGTGTAGGGGCTGGAGGAGGTTACAGGGATAGGGAGGGATTTAGGGACTGGAGGAGGTTACAGAGATAGGGAAGGGTGTAGGGGCTGGAGGTGGTTACAGAGATGGGTAGGGGTGTAGGGGCTGGAGGAGGTTACAGGGATAGGGAGGGATATAGGGACTGCAGGAGGTTACAGAGATAGGGAAGGGTGTAGGGGCTGGAGGTGGTTACAGAAATAGGGAGGGGTGTAGGGGCTGGAGGAGGTTGCAGAGTTAGGGAGGGGTGTAGGGAACGGAGGAGGTTACAGAGATAGGGATGGTGTATGGTCTGGAGGAGGTTACAGAGATAGGGAGGGGTGTAGAGGCTGGAGGAGGTTACAGAGATAGGGAGGGGTGTAGGGGCTGGATGAGGTTACAGAGATAGGGAGGGGTGTAGGGGCTGGAGGAGATTACAGAGATAGGGAGGGGTGTAGGGGCTGGAGGAGGTAACAGAGATAGGGAGTGGTGTAGGGGCTGGAGGAGGTTACAGAGATAGGGAGGGGTGTAGGGGCTGGAGGAGGTTACAGAGATAGTGAGGGGTCTCGAGGCTGGAGGAGGTTACAGAGATAGGGAGGGGTGTAGGTGCTGGAGGAAGTTACAGAGATAGGCAGGGGTGTAGGGGCTGGAGGAGGTTACAGAGATAGGGAGGGGTGTAGGGGCTGGAGGAGGTTACAGAGATAGGGAGGGGTGTAGGGGCTGGGGGAGGTTACAGAGATAGGGAGGGGCGTAGGGGCTGGAGGAGGTTACAGAGATAGGGAGGGGTATAGGGGCTGGAGGAGGTTACAGATATAGGGAGGGGTGTAGGGGCTGGAGGAGGTTGCAGAGTTAGGGAGGGGTGTAGGGAACGGAGGAGGTTACAGAGATAGGGAGGGGTGTAGGGGCTGGAGGAGGTTACAGAGATAGGGAGGGGAGTCGGGGCTGGAGATGGTTACAGAGATAGGGAGGGGTGTAGTGGCTGGAGGAGGTTACAGAGATAGGGAGGGGTGTAGGGACTGGAGGAGGTTACAGAGATTGGGAGGGGTGTAGTGGCTGGAGGAGGTTACAGAGATAGGGATTGGTGTAGGGGCTGGAGGAGGTTACAGAGATAGGGAGGGGTGTAGGGGCTGGAGGAGGTTACAGAGATAGTGAGGGGTCTCGAGGCTGGAGGAGGTTACAGAGATAGGGAGGGGTGTAGGTGCTGGAGGAGGTTACAGAGATAGGCAGGCGTGTAGGGGCTGGAGGAGTTTACAGAGATAGGCAGGGGTGTAGGGGCTGGAGGAGGTTACAGAGATAGGGAGGGGTGTAGGGGCTGGAGGAGGTTACAGAGATAGGGAGGGGTGTAGGGGCTGGAGGAGGTTACAGAGATAGGGAGGGGTGTAGGGTCTGGAGGAGGTTACAGAGATAGGGAGGGTTGTAAGTACTGCAGGAGGTTTCTGAGATAGGGAGGGGTGTAGGGGCTGGAGGTGGTTACAGAGATAGGGTGGGGTATAGGGGCTGGAGGAGGTTACAGTGATAGGGAGGGGTGTAGGGGCTGGAGGAGGTTACAGAGATAGGGAGGGGTGTAGGGGCTGGAGGAGTTTACAGAGATAGGGAGGGGTGTAGGGGGCTGGAGGAGGTTACAGAGATAGGGAGGGGTGTAGGGGCTGGAGGAGGTTACAGAGATAGGGAGGGGTGTAGGGGCTGGAGGATGTTACAGAGATAGGGAGTGTTGTAAGTACTGCAGGAGGTTACTGAGATAGGGAGGGGTGTAGGGGCTGGAGGTGGTTACAGAGATAGGGAGGGGTGTAGGGGCTGGAGGAGGTTACAGTGATAGGGAGGGGTGTAGGGGCTGGAGGAGGTTACAGAGTTAGGGAGGTGTGTAGGGGCTGGAGGAGGTTACAGATATAGGGAGGGGTGTAGGGGCTGGAGAAGGTTACAGAGATAGGGAGGGGTGTAGGGTCTGGAGGAGGTTACAGGGATAGGGAGGGGTGTAGGGGCTCGAGGAGGTTACATAGATAGGGAGTGGTGTAGGGGCTGGAGGAGGTTACAGAGATAGGGAGGGGTGTAGGGGCTGGAGGAGCTTACAGAGATAGGGAGGGGTGTAGGGGTTGGAGGAGGTTACAGAGGTAGGGAGGGGTGTAGGGGCTGGAGGAGGTTACAGAGATAGGGAGGGGAGTAGTGGCTGGAGGAGGTTACAGAGATAGGGAGGGGTGTAGGGGCTGGAGGAGGTGACAGAGATAGGGAGGGGGTGTAGGGGCTGGAGGAGGTTACAGAGATAGGGAGGGGTGTAGGGGCTGGAGGAGGTTACAGAGATAGGGAGGGGTATAGGTGATGGAGGAGGTTGCAGAGATAGGGAGGGGTATAGGGGGCTGGAGGAGGTTACAGAGATAGGGAGGGGTGTAGGGGTTGGAGGAGGTTACAGATATAGGGAGGGTTGTAGGTGTTGGAGGAGGTTACAGAGATAGGGAGGGGTGTAGGGGCTGGAGGAGGTTACAGAGCTTGGGAGTGGTTTTCGGGGCTGGAGGAGGTTACAGAGATAGGGAGGGGTATAGGGGGCTGGAGGAGGTTACAGAGAGAGGGAGGGGTGTAGGGGCTGGAGGAGGTTACAGAGATAGGGAGGGGTGTAGGGGCTGGAGGAGGTTACAGAGATAGGGAGTGGTGTAGGAGCAGGAGGAGGTTACAGAGATAGGGAGGTGTGTAGGGTTTGGAGGATGTTACAGAGATAGGGAGGGGTGTAGGTGTTGGAGGATGTTACAGAGATAGGGAGGGGTGTAGGGGCTGGAGGAGGGTACAGAGATAGGGAGGGGTGTAGGGGCTCTAGGAGGTTACAGAGTTAGGGAGGGGTGCAGGGGCTGGAGGAGTTTACAGAGATAGGGAGGGGTTTAGGGGCTGGAGGATGGTACAGAGATATGGAGGGGTGTTGGGGCTGGAGGAGGATACAGAGATAAGGAGGGGTGTAGGGGACTGGAGGAGGTTACAGAGATAGGGAGGGGTGTAGGGAACGGAGGAGGTTACAGAGATAGGGAGGGGTGTAGGAGGCAGGAGGATGTTACATAGATAGGGAGGGGTGTAGGGACTGGAGGAGGGTACAGAGATCGGGAGGGGTATAGGGAACGGAGGAGGTTACAGAGATAGGGAGGTGTGTAGGGTCTGGAGGAGGGTACAGAGATCGGGAGGGGTGTAGGGGCTGGTGGAGGTTACAGAGATAGGAAGGGTGTAGGGGTTGAAGGAGGTTACAGCGATATGGAGGGCTGTAGTGGCTGGAGGAGTTTACAGAGACGGGGTGAGTGTAGGGGCTGGAGGTTGTTACAGAGATAGGGAGGTGTGTAGGGGCTGGAGGTGGTTACAGAGTTAGGGAGGTGTGTAGGGGCTGGAGGAGGTTACAGAGATAGGGAGTTGTGTAGGGGCTGGAGGAGGTTACAGAGATAGGGAGGGGTGTAGGGGTTGGAGGAGGTTACAGAGATAGGGAGTTGTGTAGGGGCTGGAGGAGGTTACAGAGATAGGAAGGGGTGTAGGAGCTGGAGGATGTTGCAGAGATAGGGAGGTGTGTAGGTGCTGGAGGAGGTTACAGAGATAGGGAGGGGTGTAGGGGCTGGAGGAGGTTACATAGATAGGGAGGGGTGATGGGGCTGGAGGAGGTTACAGAGATAGGGAGGGGTGTAGTGGCTGGAGGAGGTTACAGAGATAGGGAGGGGTGTAGGGGCTGGAGGAGGTTACAGAGATCGGGAGGGGTGTAGGGGCTGGAGGAGGTTACAGAGATAGGAGTGGTGTAGGGGCTGGAGGAGTTTACAGAGATAGGGAGGGGTGTAGGGGCTGGAGGAGGTTACAGAGATGGGGAGGGGTGTAGGGGCTGGAGGAGGTTACAGGGATAGGGAGGGATTTAGGGACTGGAGGAGGTTACAGAGATAGGGAAGGGTGTAGGGGCTGGAGGTGGTTACAGAGATGGGTAGGGGTGTAGGGGCTGGAGGAGGTTACAGGGATAGGGAGGGATATAGGGACTGCAGGAGGTTACAGAGATAGGGAAGGGTGTAGGGGCTGGAGGTGGTTACAGAGATAGGGAGGGGTGTAGGGGCTGGAGGAGTTTGCAGAGTTAGGGAGGGGTGTAGGGAACGGAGGAGGTTACAGAGATAGGGATGGTGTAGGGGCTGGAGGAGGTTACAGAGATAGGGAGGGGTGTAGAGGCTGGAGGAGGTTACAGAGATAGGGAGGGGTGTAGGGGCTGGAGGAGGTTACAGAGATAGGGAGGGGTGTAGGGGCTGGAGGAGATTACAGAGATAGGGAGGGGTGTAGGGGCTGGAGGAGGTAACAGAGATAGGGAGTGGTGTAGGGGCTGGAGGAGGTTACAGAGATAGGGAGGGGTGTAGGGGCTGGAGGAGGTTACAGAGATAGTGAGGGGTCTCGAGGCTGGAGGAGGTTACAGAGATAGGGAGGGGTGTAGGTGCTGGAGGAAGTTACAGAGATAGGCAGGGGTGTAGGGGCTGGAGGAGGTTACAGAGATAGGGAGGTGTGTAGGGGCTGGAGGAGGTTACAGAGATAGGGAGGGGTGTAGGGGCTGGGGGAGGTTACAGAGATAGGGAGGGGCGTAGGGGCTGGAGGAGGTTACAGAGATAGGGAGGGGTATAGGGGCTGGAGGAGGTTACAGAGATAGGGAGGGGTGTAGGGGCTGGAGGAGGTTGCAGAGTTAGGGAGGGGTGTAGGGAACGGAGGAGGTTACAGAGATAGGGAGGGGTGTAGGGGCTGGAGGAGGTTACAGAGATAGGGAGGGGAGTCGGGGCTGGAGATGGTTACAGAGATAGGGAGGGGTGTAGTGGCTGGAGGAGGTTACAGAGATAGGGAGGGGTGTAGGGACTGGAGGAGGTTACAGAGATTGGGAGGGGTGTAGTGGCTGGAGGAGGTTACAGAGATAGGGATTGGTGTAGGGGCTGGAGGAGGTTACAGAGATAGGGAGGGGTGTAGGGGCTGGAGGAGGTTACAGAGATAGTGAGGGGTCTCGAGGCTGGAGGAGGTTACAGAGATAGGGAGGGGTGTAGGTGCTGGAGGAGGTTACAGAGATAGGCAGGCGTGTAGGGGCTGGAGGAGGTTACAGAGATAGGCAGGGGTGTAGGGGCTGGAGGAGGTTACAGAGATAGGGAGGGGTGTAGGGTCTGGAGGAGGTTACAGAGATAGGGAGGGGTGTAGGGGCTGGAGGAGGTTACAGAGATAGGGAGGGGTGTAGGGTCTGGAGGAGGTTACAGAGATAGGGAGGGTTGTAAGTACTGCAGGAGGTTACTGAGATAGGGAGGGGTGTAGGGGCTGGAGGTGGTTACAGAGATAGGGTGGGGTATAGGGGCTGGAGGAGGTTACAGTGATAGGGAGGGGTGTAGGGGCTGGAGGAGGTTACAGAGATAGGGAGGGGTGTAGGGGCTGGAGGAGTTTACAGAGATAGGGAGGGGTGTAGGGGGCTGGAGGAGGTTACAGAGATAGGGAGGGGTGTAGGGGCTGGAGGAGGTTACAGAGATAGGGAGGGGTGTAGGGGCTGGAGGATGTTACAGAGATAGGGAGTGTTGTAAGTACTGCAGGAGGTTACTGAGATAGGGAGGGGTGTAGGGGCTGGAGGTGGTTACAGAGATAGGGAGGGGTTTAGGGGCTGGAGGAGGTTACAGTGATAGGGAGGGGTGTAGGGGCTGGAGGAGGTTACAGAGTTAGGGAGGTGTGTAGGGGCTGGAGGAGGTTACAGATATAGGGAGGGGTGTAGGGGCTGGAGAAGGTTACAGAGATAGGGAGGGGTGTAGGGTCTGGAGGAGGTTACAGGGATAGGGAGGGGTGTAGGGGCTCGAGGAGGTTACATAGATAGGGAGTGGTGTAGGGGCTGGAGGAGGTTACAGAGATAGGGAGGGGTGTAGGGGCTGGAGGAGGTTACAGAGATAGGGAGGGGTGTAGGGGTTGGAGGAGGTTACAGAGGTAGGGAGGGGTGTAGGGGCTGGAGGAGGTTACAGAGATAGGGAGGGGAGTAGTGGCTGGAGGAGGTTACAGAGATAGGGAGGGGTGTAGGGGCTGGAGGAGGTGACAGAGATAGGGAGGGGGTGTAGGGGCTGGAGGAGGTTACAGAGATAGGGAGGGGTGTAGGGGCTGGAGGAGGTTACAGAGATAGGGAGGGGTATAGGTGATGGAGGAGGTTGCAGAGATAGGGAGGGGTATAGGGGGCTGGAGGAGGTTACAGAGATAGGGAGGGGTGTAGGGGTTGGAGGAGGTTACAGAGATAGGGAGGGTTGTAGGTGTTGGAGGAGGTTACAGAGATAGGGAGGGGTGTAGGGGCTGGAGGAGGTTACAGAGCTTGGCAGTGGTTTTCGGGGCTGGAGGAGGTTACAGAGATAGGGAGGGGTATAGGGGGCTGGAGGAGGTTACAGAGAGAGGGAGGGGTGTAGGGGCTGGAGGAGGTTACAGAGATAGGGAGGGGTGTAGGGGCTGGAGGAGGTTACAGAGATAGGGAGTGGTGTAGGAGCAGGAGGAGGTTACAGAGATAGGGAGTGGTGTAGGGGCTGGAGGAGGTTACAGAGATAGGGAGGGGTGTAGTGTCTGGAGGAGGTTGCAGAGATCGGGAGGGGTGTAGGGGCTGGAGGAGGTTACAGAGATAGGGAGGGGTGTAGGTGCTGGAGGAGGTTACAGAGATAGGGAGGGGTGTAGGGTCTGGAGGAGGTTACAGAGATAGGGAGGGGTGTAGGGGCTGGAGGAGGTTACAGAGATAGGGAGGGGTGTAGGTGCTGGAGGAGGTTACAGAGATAGGGAGGGGTGTAGGGGCTGGAGGAGGTTTCAGAGATAGGGAGGGGTGTAGGGGCTGGAGGAGGTTTCAGAGATAGGGAGGGGTGTAGGGGCTGGAGGATGTTACAGAGATAGGGAGGGGTGTAGGGGCTGGAGGAGGTTACAGAGATAGGGAGGGCTGTAGGGGCTGGAGGAGGTTACAGAGATAGGGAGGGGTGTAGGGGGCTGGAGGAGGTTACAGAGATAGGGAGGGGTGTAGGGGGCTGGAGGAGGTTTCAGAGATAGGGAGGCGTGTAGGGGCTGGAGGAGGTTACAGAGATAGGGAGGTGTGTAGGGGCTGGAGGAGGTTACAGAGATAGGGAGGGGTGTAGGGGGCTGGAGGAGGTTTCAGAGATAGGGAGGGGTGTAGGGGCTGGAGGAGGTTACAGAGATAGGGAGGGATGTAGGGGGCCGGAGGAGGTTACAGAGATAGGGAGGGGTTTCCTTTCCTGTCAATGTTCTGGAGAGACCAAATTAATTTTAGAAGTGCAGCGATTTATTTATATACTCATCGTTTTTGCCACTTCTGCGGCAACTGAAATGCCCTGAAATCCAGGCTGCTTTACTTTTGGAGCCCTTGAATTTGTAATGCACACCGCTTACGCGGAATTAAATCAGAATTCACACCGTTGCAGTCTTTGTCCCAAACCGTAACTCCCTTTCCGGGCATCATCCCAGTGAGGAGACTATTTGTTGTCTCCGAATGGACCGAGCCGTAGCTTTTCGGCACAGCTTGCTTGCCGGGATGCATTAGTCTGTTTCCCCTTCCACCGCAGGCTCCTCGCTGCATGGTGAAACCCGGATTGTGCTGTCTCAGCAGATCGTGCTCTCAGTCGAGCCTCTGACGAAGTGAGCCAGGGATTGGGAGGGATTGAGCCGGGTGACAGGGATTGGGAGGGATTGAGCCGGGTTATAGGGGTCGGGAGGGATTGAGCCGGGTGGCAGAGACGGGGAGGGATTGAGCTCTCCGAGTCGGGGGGAGGTGTAATTGAACCGATGGAGTGAACTCTGATGGATTTGGTTACCTGTC
>JANJGN010003155.1:0-45000 GCA_026770705.1 Isurus oxyrinchus
GAGAGTCAGAGACTATAATATACATATAATATACTCTGTAATATAGAGAGAGACAGAGACTATAATATACATATAATATACTCTGTAATATAGAGAGTCAGAGACTATAATATACATATAATATACTCTGTAATATAGAGAGAGACAGAGACTATAATATACATATAATATACTCTGTAATATAGAGAGAGACAGAGACTATAATATACATGTAATATACTCTGTAATATAGAGAGACAGAGACTATAATATACATATAATATACTCTGTAATATAGAGAGACAGAGACTATAATATACATATAATATACTCTGTAATATAGAGTGACAGAGACAATAATATACATATAATATACTCTGTAATATAGAGTGAGACAGAGACTATAATATACATATAATATTCTCTGTATATAGAGAGACAGAGACTGAGACAGAGACTATAACTATAACATATAATATACTCTGTAATATAGAGAGACAGAGACTATGATATACATATAATATACTCTGTAATATAGAGAGACAGAGACTATAATATACATATAATATACTCTGTAATATAGAAGAGACACAGACTAAAAATATACATATAATATACTCTGTAATATAGAGTGAGACAGAGACTATAATATACATATAATATACTCTGTAATATAGAGAGAGACAGAGACTATAATATACATATAATATACTCTGTAATATAGAGAGAGACAGAGTCTATAATATACACATAATATACTCTGTAATATAGAGAGAGACAGAGACTATAATATACATATAATATATACTCTGTAATATAGAGAGAGACAGAGACTATAATATACATATAATATACTCTGTAATATAGAGAGACAGAGGACTATAATAATATACATATAATATACTCTGTAATATAGAGAGAGACAGAGACTATAATATATACATATAATAATACTCTGTAATATAGAGAGAGACAGAGACTATAAGTTATACATATAATATACTCTGTAATATAGAGAGACAGAGACTATAATATAACATATTAATATACTCTGTAATATAGAGAGAGACAGAGGACTATAATATACATATAATATACTCTGTAATTATAGAGAGGACAGAGACTGATAATATAACATATAATATACTCTGTAATATAGAGAGAGACAGAGACTTATAATATACTTATAATATACTCTGTAATATAGAGAGAGACAGAGACTATAATTATACATATAATATACTCTGTAATATAGAGAGACAGAGACTATAATATACATATAATATACTCTGTAATATAGAGAGAGACAGAGACTATAATATACATATAAATATACTCTGTAAATATAGAGAGACAGAGGACTATAATATACATCTAATATACTCTGTAATATAGAGAGACAGAGACTATAATATGCATATAATATACTCTGTAATATAGAGAGAGACAGAGACTGTAATATACATGTAATATACTCTGTAATATAGAGAGACAGAGACTATAAGATATACATATAATATACTCTGTAATATAGAGAGAGACAGAGACTATAATATACATATAATATACTCTGTAATATAGAGAGACAGAGACTATAAGTATACATATAATATACTCTGTAATATAGAGGGACAGAGACTAATAATATACATATAATATACTCTGTAATATAGAGAGACAGAGACTATAATATACATATAAATATACTCTGTAATATAGAGAGACAGAGACCTATAAATATACATATAATATACTCTGTAATATAGAGAGACAGAGACTATAACTATACATATAATATACTCTGTAATATAGAGAGACAGAGACTATAATTATACATATAATATACTCTGTAAATATAGAGAGGACAGAGACTATAATAATACATATAATATACTCTGTAATATAGGAGAGACAGAGACTATAATATACATATAATATACTCTGTAATACAGGGGACACAGAGATTTATAATATACATATAAATATACTCTGTAATATAGAGACACAGAGGACTATAATATACATATAATATACTCTGTAATATAGAGAGACAGAGACTATAATATACATGTAATATACTCTGTAATATAGAGAGACAGAGACTATAATATACATATAATATACTCTGTAATATAGAGAGACAGAGACTATAATATACATATAATATACTCTGTAATATAGAGGAGACAGAGACTATAAATATACATATAATATACTCTGTAATATAGAGAGAGACAAGAGATATAATATACATATAAATATACTCTGTAATATAGAGAGAGACAGAGGACTATAAATATACATATAATATACTCTGTAATATAGAGAGGACAGAGACTATAATATTCACATGGTATACTCTGTAATATAGAGAGAGACGGAGACTATAATATACATATAATTATACTCTGTAATATAGAGAGACAGAGACTATAATATACATATAATATACTCTGTAATATAGTGACACAGAGACTATAAGTATACATATAATATACTCTGTAAATATAGTGAGACAGAGACTATAATATACATATAAATATACTCTGTAATATAGAGAGACAGAGACTATAATATACACATGGTATACTCTGTAATATAGAGAGAGACGGAGACTATAATATACATATAATATACTCTGTAATATAGAGAGACAGAGACTATAATATACATATAATTATACTCTGTAATATAGAGAGACAGAGACTATAATATACATATAATATACTCTGTAATATAGAGAGACAGAGACTATAATATACACATAATATACTCTGTAATATAGAGAGAGACAGAGACTATAATATACATATAAGTATACTCTGTAATATAGAGAGACAGAGACTATAATATACATATAATATACTCTGTAATATAGAGAGAGACAGAGACTATAAATAATACATATAATATACTCTGTAATATAGAGAGTCGAGACTATAATATACATATAATATACTCTGTAATATAGAGAGAGACAGAGACTATAATATACATATAATATACTCTGTAATATAGAGAGACAGAGACTATAATATACATTATAATATACTCTGTAATATAGAGAGACAGAGACTATAAGATATACAATGTAATATACTCTGTAATATAGAGAGACAGAGACTATAATATACATATAATATACTCTGTAATATAGAGAGACAGAGACTATAATATACATATAATATACTCTGTAATATAGAGAGACAGAGGACTATAATATACATATAATATACTCTATAATATAGAGAGAGACAGAGACTATAATATACATATAATATACTCTGTAATATAGAGAGTCAGAGACTATAATATACATATAAATATACTCTGTAATATAGAGAGAGACAGAGACTATAATATACATATAATATACTCTGTAATAATAGAGAGACAGAGACTATAAGATATACATATAAATATACTCTGTCATATAGAGAGACAGAGACTTTAATATACATATAATATACTCTGTAATATAGAGAGACAGAGACTTATAATGTATACATATAATATACTCTGTAATATAGAGAGAGACAGAGACTATAATATACATATAATATACTCTGTAATATAGAGAGACAGAGACTATAATATACATGTAAATTATACTCTGTATTATAGAGGAGACAGAGACTATAATTATACATGTAATATACTCTGTAATATAGAGAGACAGAGACTATAATATACATATAATATACTCTGTAATATAGAGAGACAGAGACTATAATATACATGTAATATACTCTGTAATATAGAGAGACAGAGACTATAATATACATATAATATACTCTGTAATATAGAGAGACAGAGGACTATAATATACATATAATTATACTCTGTAATATAGAGAGACAGAGGACTATAATATACATGTAATATACTCTGTAAATATATGAGAGACAGAGACTATAATATACATATAATATACTCTGTAATATAGAGAGACAGAGACTATAATATACATATAATATACTCTGTAATATAGAGAGACAGAGACTATAATATACATTATAATATACTCTATAATATAGAGAGAGACAGAGACTATAATATACATATAATATACTCTGTAATATAGAGAGTCAGAGACTATAATATACATATAATATACTCTGTAATATAGAGAGAGACAGAGACTATAATATACATATAATATAACTCTGTAATATAGAGAGTCAGAGACTATAATATACATATAATATACTCTGTAATATAGAGAGAGACAGAGGACTATAATATAGCATATAATTATACTCTGTAATATAGAGAGAGACAGAGACTATAATATACATGTAATATACTCTGTAATATAGAGAGACAGAGACTATAATATACATATAATATACTCTGTAATATAAGAGAGACAGAGACTATAATATACATATAATATACTCTGTAATATAGAGTGACAGAGACTATAAATATACATATAATATACTCTGTAATATAGAGTGAGACAGAGACTATAATGATACATATAATATTCTCTGTAATATAGAGAGACAGAGACTATAATTATACATATAATATACTCTGTAATATAGAGAGACACAGACTAAAATATACAATATAAATATACTCCTGTAATATAGAGAGACAGAGACTATAATATACATATAATATACTCTGTAATATAGAGTGACAGAGACTATAATATACATATAATTATACTCTGTAATATAGAGTGAGACAGAGACTATAATAATACATATAAATATTCTCTGTAATATAGAGAGACAGAGACTATAAGTATACATTATAATTATACTCTGTTAATTATAAGAGAGACAGAGACTATGATGATATACATATAAATATACTCCTGTAATATAGAGAGACAGAGACTATAATAATAACATATAATATACTCTGTAATATAGAGAGACACAGACTAAAATATACATATAATATACTCTGTAATATAGAGTGAGACAGAGACTATAAATATACATTATAATATACTCTGTAATAATAGAGAGAGACAGAGACTTATAATAATAACATATAATATACTCTGTAATATAGAGAGAGACAGAGTCTATAATATACACATAATATACTCTGTAATTATAGAGAGAGACAGAGACTATAAGTATACATATAATATACTCTGTAATATAGAGAGAGACAGAGACTATAATATACATATAATATACTCTGTAATATAGAGAGACAGAGACTATAATATACATATAATATACTCTGTAATATAGAGAGAGACAGAGACTATAATTATACATATAATATACTCTGTAATATAGAGAGAGACAGAGACTATAAATATACATATAATATACTCTGTAATATAGAGAGACAGAGACTATAATATATACATATAATATACTCTGTAATATAGAGAGAGACAGAGACTATAATATACATATAATATAACTCTGTAATATAGAGAGACAGAGACTATAAGTATACATATAATATACTCTGTAATATAGAGAGAGACAGAGACTATAATATACATATAATATACTCTGTAATATAGAGAGAGGACAGAGACTATAATTATACATAATAATATACTCTGTAATATAGAGAGACAGAGACTATAAGTATACATATAATATACTCTGTAATATAGAGAGAGACAGAGACTATAATATACATATAATTACTACTCTGTAATATAGAGAGACAGAGACTATAATATACATCTAATATACTCTGTAATATAGAGAGACAGAGACTATAATATGCATATAATATACTCTGTAATATAGAGAGAGGACAGAGGACTGTAATATAACATGTAATATACTCTGTAATATAGAGAGGACAGAGACTATAATTATACATATAATATACTCTGTAATATAGAGAGAGACAGGAGACTATAATATACATATAATATACTCTGTAATATAGAGAGACAGAGGACTATAATATAACATATAATATACTCTGTAATATAGAGGGACAGAGACTATAATAGTACATATAAATATACTCCTGTAATATAGAGAGACAGAGGACTATAATATTACATATAAGTATACTCTGTAATATAGAGAGACAGAGACTAATAGATATACATATAATATACTCTGTAATATAGAGAGACAGAGACTATAATATACATATAATATACTCTGTAATATAGAGAGACAGAGACTATAATATACATATAATATACTCTGTAAATATAGAGAGACAGAGACTATAATATAACATATAATATACTCTGTAATATAGAGAGACAGAGACTATAATATACATATAAATATACTCTGTAATACAGGGACACAGAGATTATAATAATACATATAATATACTCTGTAATATAGAGACACAGAGACTATAATATACATTATAATATACTCTGTAATATAGAGAGACAGAGACTATAATATACATGTAATATACTCTGTAATATAGAGAGACAGAGACTATAATTATACCATATAATATACTCTGTAATATAGAGAGACAGAGACTATAATCTATACATATAATATACTCTGTAATATAGAGAGACAGAGACTATAATATATACATATAATATACTCTGTAATATAGAGAGAGACAGAGATAATAATTATACATATAATATACTCTGTAATATAGAGAGAGACAGAGACTATAATATATACATATAATATACTCTGTAATATAGAGAGACAGAGACTATAATATTTCACATGGTATACTCTGTAATATAGAGAGAGACGGAGACTATAATTATACATATAATATACTCTGTAATATAGAGAGACAGAGGACTATAAGTATACATATAATATACTCTGTAATATAGTGACACAGAGACTATAATATACATATAATATACTCTGTAATATAGTGAGACAGAGACTATAATATAACATATAATATACTCTGTAATATAGAGAGACAGAGACTATAATATACACATGGTATACTCTGTAATATAGAGAGAGACGGAGACTATAATATACATATAATATAACTCTGTAATATAGAGAGACAGAGACTATAATATACATATATTAATACTCTGTAATATAGAGAGACAGAGACTATAAGTATACATATAATATACTCTGTAATATAGAGAGACAGAGACTATAATATACACATAATATACTCTGTAATATAGAGAGAGACAGAGACTATAATATACATATAAATATACCTCTGTAATATAGAGAGGACAGAGACTATAATATACATATAATATACTCTGTAATATAGAGAGAGACAGAGACTATAATATACATATAATATACTCTGTAATATAGAGAGTCGAGACTATAATATACATATAAATATACTCTGTAATATAGGAGAGAGACAGAGGACTATAATAGTACATATAATTATACTCTGTAATATAGAGAGAGACAGACTATAATATACATATAATATACTCTGTAATATAGAGAGAGACAGAGACTATAATATACATATAATATACTCAGTAATATGGAGAGAGACAGAGGACTATAATTATACATATAATATTACTCTGTAATATAGAGAGAGACAGAGACTATAGATATACATATAATATACTCTGTAAATATAGAGAGAGACAGAGACTATAAATATACATATATAATATACTCTGTAATATAGAGAGAGACAGAGACTATAATATACATATAATGTACTCTGTAATATAGAGAGAGACAGAGACTATAATATACACATAATATACTCTGTAATATAGAGAGACAGAGACTATAAAGTATACATATAATATACTCTGTAATGTAGAGAGAGACAGAGACTATAACATACATACAATATACTCTGTAATATAGAGAGAGACAGAGACTATAAGTATACATATAATATACTCTGTAATATAGAGAGAGACAGAGACTATAATATTACATATAATATACTCTGTAATATAGAGAGAGACAGAGACTATAATATACATATAATATACTCTGTAATATAGAGAGAGACAGAGACTATAATAATACATATAATATACTCTGTAATATAGAGACAGAGACTATAATATACACATGGTATACTCTGTAATATAGAGAGACAGAGACTATAATATACATATAATATACTCTGTAATATAGAGAGAGACAGAGACTATAATATACATATAATATACTCTGTAATATAGAGAGACAGAGACTATAATATACATATAACATACTCTGTAATATAGAGAGTCAGAGACTATAAATATACATATAATATACTCTGTAATATAGAGAGAGACAGAGACTATAATATACATATAATATACTCTGTAATACACAGACAGACAGAGACTATAATATACACATATAATATACTCCTGTAATATAGAGAGACAGAGACTATAATATACATATATAATATACTCTGTAATATTGAGAGAGACAGAGACTATAATATACACATAATATACTCTGTAATATAGAGAGACAGAGACTATAATATACATATAATAATACTCTGTAATATAGAGAGAGACAGAGACTATAATATACATATAATATACTCTGTAATATTGGGACACAGAGACTATAAATATACATATAATATACTCCTGTAATATAGAGAGACAGAGACTATAATATTACATATAATATACTCTGTAATATAGAGACACAGAGACTATAAATATACATATAATATACTCCGTAATATAGAGAGAGACAGAGACTATAATATACATATAATATACTCTGTAATATATAGAGAGAAAGAGACTATAATATACAACATGGGATATACTCTGTAATATAGAGAGACAGAGACTATAATATACATATAACATACTCTTGTAATATAGAGAGACAGAGACTATAAGTATACATATAATTATACTCTGTAATATAGAGAGAGACAGAGACTATAATATAACATATAATTATACTCTGTAATACAGAGACAGACAGGAGACTATGAGTAGACATATATAATAATACTCTGTAATATAGAGAGACAGAGACTATAATATACATATAATATACTCTGTAATATTGAGAGAGACAGAGACTATAATATATACACATAATATACTCTGTAATATAGAGAGACAGAGACTATAATATACATATAATATACTCTGTAATATAGAGAGAGACAGAGACTATAATAATACATATAATATACTCTGTAATATTGGGACACAGAGACTATAATATACATATAATATACTCTGTAATATAGAGAGACAGAGACTATAATTATACATATAAATATACTCTGTAAATATAGAGACACAGAGACTATAATATACATATAATATACTCCGTAATATAGAGAGAGACAGAGACTATAATATACATATACTATACTCCTGTAATATTGAGAGAGACAGAGACTATAATATACATATAATATACTCTGTAATATAGAGAGACAGAGACTATAATATACGTATAATATACTCTGTAATATAGAGAGACACAGACTATAATATACATATAAATATACTCTGTAATATAGTGAGACAGACACTACAAGTATACATATAATATACTCTGTAATATAGAGAGACAGAGATTATATAATATACATATAAATATACTCTGTAATATAGAGAGAGACAGAGACTGTAATATACATATAATATTCTCTGTAATATAGAGAGACAGAGACTATAAGTATACATATAATATACTCTGTAATATAGAGAGAGACAGAGACTATAATATTACATATAATATACTCTGTAATATAGAGAGACAGAGACTATAAGTATACATATAATATACTCTGTAATATAGTAAGACAGAGACTATAATATGCATATAATATACTCTGTAATATAGGGAGACAGAGACTATAATATACATATAATGATACTCTGTAATATAGAGAGACAGAGACTATAATATAAATATAATTATACTCTGTAATATAGAGAGACAGAGACTATAATATACATATAATATGCTCTGTAATATTAGAGAGACAGAGACTATAATAGTACATATAATATACTCTGTAATATAGAGAGACAGAGACTATAATATACATATAATATACTCTGTAATATAGAGAGACAGAGACTATAATATATACATATAATATACTCTGTAATATAGTGAGACAGAGACTATAATATACATATAATATACTCTGTAATATAGAGAGACAGAGACTATAATATACATATAATATACTCTGTAATATAGAGAGACAGAGACTATAATATACATAATAATATAACTCTGTAATATAGTGAGACAGAGACTATAATATACATATAATATACTCTGTAATATAGAGAGACAGAGACTATAATATACATATAATATACTCTGTAATATAGAGAGAGACAGAGACCTATAATATACATATAAATATACTCTGTAATATAGAGAGAGACAGAGTCTATAATATACATATAATATACTCTGTCATATAGAGAGAGACAGAGACTATAATATACATATAATATACTCTGTAATATCGAGAGAGACAGAGACTATAATATACATATAATATACTCTGTAATATAGAGAGAGACAGAGACTATAATATACACATAATATACTCTGTAAATATAGAGAGACAGAGACTATAATATACATATAATATACTCTGTAATATAGAGAGAGACAGAGGACTATAATTATACATATAATCTACTCTGTAATATAGAGAGAGACAGAGACTATAATATACATATAATATACTCTGATAGGGATATTCTATAATATCCTGAACAGTGAGAGAGAGACTCTGTAATAATAGACACTGATAGGAATATTCTATAATATCCTGAACAGTGAGAGAGAGAGAGAGACTCTGTAATAATAGACACTGATAGGAATATTCTATAATATCCTGAACAGTGAGAGAGAGAGAGACTCTGTAATAATAGACACTGATAGGAATATTCTATAATATCCTGAACAGTGAGAGAGAGAGAGACTCTGTAATAATAGACACTGATAGGAATATTCTATAATATCCTGAACAGTGAGAGAGAGAGAGACTCTGTAATAATAGACACTGATAGGAATATTCTATAATATCCTGAACAGTGAGAGAGAGAGAGAGACTCTGTAATAATAGACACTGATAGGAATATTCTATAATATCCTGAACAGTGAGAGAGAGAGAGAGACTCTGTAATAATAGACACTGATAGGAATATTCTATAATATCCTGAACAGTGAGAGAGAGCGAGACTCTGTAATAATAGACACTGATAGGAATATTCTATAATATCCTGAACAGTGAGAGAGAGAGAGAGAGACTCTGTAATAATAGACACTGATAGGAATATTCTATAATATCCTGAACAGTGAGAGAGAGAGAGAGACTCTGTAATAATAGACACTGATAAGAATATTCTATAATATCCTGAACAGTGAGAGAGAGACTCTGTAATAATAGACACTGATAGGAATATTCTATAATATCCTGAACAGTGAGAGAGAGAGAGAGACTCTGTAATAATAGACACTGATAGGAATATTCTATAATATCCTGAACAATGAGAGAGAGAGAGGCTCTGTAATAATAGACACTGATAGGAATATTCTATAATATCCTGAACAGTGAGAGAGAGAGAGAGACTCTGTTAGACACTGATGGGAATATTCTATAATATCCTGAACAGTGAGAGAGAGACTCTGTAATAATAGACACTGATAGGAATATTCTATAATATCCTGAACAGTGAGAGAGAGAGAGAGACTCTGTAATAATAGACACTGATAGGAATATTCTATAATATCCTGAACAGTGAGAGAGAGAGAGACTCTGTAATAATAGACACTGATAGGAATATTCTATAATATCCTGAACAGTGAGAGAGAGACTCTGTAATAATAGACACTGATAGGAATATTCTATAATATCCTGAACAGTGAGAGAGAGAGAGACTCTGTAATAATAGACACTGATAGGAATATTCTATAATATCCTGAACAGTGAGAGAGAGAGACTCTGTAATAATAGACACTGATTGGATATTCTATAATATCCTGAACAGTGAGAGAGAGAGAGAGACTCTGTAATAATAGACACTGATAGGAATATTCTATAATATCCTGAACAGTGAGAGAGAGAGAGAGACTCTGTAATAATAGACACTGATAGGAATATTCTATAATATCCTGAACAGTGAGAGAGAGAGAGAGACTCTGTAATAATAGACACGGATAGGAATATTCTATAATATCCTGAACAGTGAGAGAGACAGAGAGACTCTGTAATAATAGACACTGATAGGAATATTCTATAATATCCTGAACAGTGACAGAGAGACAGACTCTGTAATAATAGACACTGATAGGAATATTCTATAATATCCTGAACAGTGAGAGAGAGAGAGAGACTCTGTAATAATAGACACTGTTAGGAATATTCTATAATATCCTGAACAGTGAGAGAGAGAGAGACTCTGTAATAATAGAC
Source organism: Isurus oxyrinchus (assembly GCA_026770705.1). Taxonomy (NCBI): domain Eukaryota; kingdom Metazoa; phylum Chordata; class Chondrichthyes; order Lamniformes; family Lamnidae; genus Isurus; species Isurus oxyrinchus. Next base: position 12,310 of record JANJGN010003155.1, read on the forward strand.
ACTGATAGGAATATTCTATAATATCCTGAACAGTGAGAGAGAGAGAGAGACTCTGTAATAATAGACAATGATAGGAATATTCTATAATATCCTGAACAGTGAGAGAGAGAGAGAGACTCTGTAATAATAGACACTGATAGGAATATTCTATAATATCCTGAACAGTGAGAGAGAGAGAGAGAGACTCTGTAATAATAGACACTGATAGGAATATTCTATAATATCCTGAACAGTGAGAGAGAGAGAGACTCTGTAATAATAGACACTGATAGGAATATTCTATAATATCCTGAACAGTGAGAGAGAGAGAGACTCTGTAATAATAGACACTGATAGGAATATTCTATAATATCCTGAACAGTGAGAGAGAGAGAGACTCTGTAATAATAGACACTGATAGGAATATTCTATAATATCCTGAACAGTGAGAGAGAGAGAGAGAGACTCTGTAATAATAGACACTGATAGGAATATTCTATAATATCCTGAACAGTGAGAGAGAGAGAGACTCTGTAATAATAGACACTGATAGGAATATTCTATAATATCCTGAACAGTGAGAGAGAGAGAGTGACTCTGTAATAATAGACACTGATAGGAATATTCTATAATATCCTGAACAGTGAGAGAGAGAGAGACTCTGTAATATTAGACACTGATAGGAATATTCTATAATATCGTGAACAGTGAGAGAGAGAGAGACTCTGTAATAATAGACACTGATAGGAATATTCTATAATATCCTGAACAGTGAGAGAGAGAGAGACTCTGTAATAATAGACACTGATAGGAATATTCTATAATATCCTGAACAGTGAGAGAGAGAGAGACTCTGTAATAATAGACACTGATAGGAATATTCTATAATATCCTGAACAGTGAGAGAGAGAGAGACTCTGTAATAATAGACACTGATAGGAATATTCTATAATATCCTGAACAGTGAGAGAGAGAGAGAGACTCTGTAATAATAGACACTGATAGGAATATTCTATAATATCCTGAACAGTGAGAGAGAGAGAGACTCTGTAATAATAGACACTGATAGGAATATTCTATAATATCCTGAACAGTGAGAGAGAGAGAGACTCTGTAATAATAGACACTGATAGGAATATTCTATAATATCCTGAACAGTGAGAGAGAGAGAGAGACTCTGTAATAATAGACACTGATAGGAATATTCTATAATATCCTGAACAGTGAGAGAGAGAGAGACTCTGTAATAATAGACACTGATAGGAATATTCTATAGTATCCTGAACAGTGAGAGAGAGAGAGGACTCTGTAATAATAGACCCTGATAGGAATATTCTATAATATCCTGAACAGTGAGAGAGAGAGAGACTCTGTAATAATAGACACTGATAGGAATATTCTATAATATCCTGAACAGTGAGAGAGAGAGACTCTGTAATAATAGGACACTGATAGGAATATTCTATCATATCCTGAACAGTGAGAGAGAGAGACAGAGACTCTGTAATAATAGACACTGATAGGAATATTCTATCATATCCTGAACAGTGAGAGAGAGAGAGAGACTCTGTAATAATAGACCCTGATAGGAATATTCTATAATATCCTGAACAGTGAGAGAGAGAGACTCTGTAATAATAGACACTGATAGGAATATTTTATAATATCCTGAACAGTGAGAGAGAGAGAGACTCTGTAATAATAGACACTGATAGGAATAATTCTATAATATCCTGAAACAGTGAGAGAGAGAGAGACTCTGTAATAATAGACACTGATAGGAATATTCTATAATATCCTGAACAGTGAGAGAGAGAGAGACTCTGTAATAATAGACACTGATAGGAATATTCTATAATATCCTGAACAGTGAGAGAGAGAGAGAGATTCTGTAATAATAGACACTGATAGGAATATTCTATAATATCCTGAACAGTGAGAGAGAGAGAGAGAGACTCTGTAATAATAGACACTGATAGGATTATTCTATAATATCCTGAACAGTGAGAGAGAGAGACTCTGTAATAATAGACACTGATAGGAATATTCTATAATATCCTGAACAGTGAGAGAGAGAGAGACTCTGTAATAATAGACACTGATAGGAATATTCTATAATATCCTGAACAGTGAGAGAGAGAGAGAGACTCTGTAATAATAGACACTGATAGGAATATTCTATAATATCCTGAACAGAGAGAGAGAGAGACTCTGTAATAATAGACCCTGATAGGAATATTCTATAATATCCTGAACAGAGAGAGAGAGAGACTCTGTAATAATAGACACTGATAGGAATATTCTATAATATCCTGAACAGTGAGAGAGACTCTGTAATAATAGACACTGATAGGAATATTCTATAATATCCTGAACAGTGAGAGAGAGAGAGAGACTCTGTAATAATAGACACTGACAGGGATATTCTATAATATCCTGAACAGTGAGAGAGAGAGAGAGACTCTGTAATAATAGACACTGATAGGAATATTCTATAATATCCTGAACAGTGAGAGAGAGAGAGAGACTCTAATAATAGACACTGATAGGAATATTCTATAATATCCTGAACAGTGAGAGAGAGAGAGAGACTCTGTAATAATAGACACTGACAGGGATATTCTATAATATCCTGAACAGTGAGACAGAGAGAGAGACTCTGTAATAATAGACACTGATAGGAATATTCTATAATATCCTGAACAGTGAGAGAGAGAGAGAGACTCTGTAATAATAGACACTGATCGGAATATTCTATAATATCCTGAACAGTGAGAGAGAGGGAGAGACTCTGTAATAATAGACACTGACAGGGATATTCTATAATATCCTGAACAGTGAGAGAGAGAGAGAGACTCTGTAATAATAGACACTGATAGGAATATTCTATAATATCCTGAACAGTGAGAGAGAGAGAGAGACTCTGTAATAATAGACACTGATAGGAATATTCTATAATGTCCTGAACTGAGAGAGAGAGAGAGACTCTGTAATAATAGACACTGATAGGAATATTCTATAATATCCTGAACAGTGAGAGAGAGAGAGACTGTGTAATAATAGACACTGATAGGAATATTCTATAATATCCTGAACAGTGAGAGAGAGAGAGAGAGACTCTGTAATAATAGACACTGATAGGAATATTCTATAATATCCTGAAAAGTGAGAGAGAGAGAGAGACTCTGTAATAATAGACACTGATAGGAATATTCTATAATATCCTGAACAGTGAGAGAGAGAGAGAGACTCTGTAATAATAGGCACTGATAGGAATATTCTATAATATCCTGAACAGTGAGAGAGAGAGAGAGACTCTGCCATAATAGACACTGATTGGAATATTCTATAATATCCTGAACAGTGAGAGAGAGAGACTCTGTAATAATTGACAATGATAGGAATATTCTATAATATCCTGAACAGTGAGAGAGAGAGAGAGAGACTCTGTAATAATAGACACTGATAGGAATATTCTATAATATCCTGAACAGTGAGAGAGAGAGAGAGAGACTCTGTAATAATAGACACTGATAGGAATATTCTATAATATCCTGAACAGTGAGAGAGAGAGAGAGACTCTGTAATAATAGACACTGATAGGAATATTCTATAATATCCTGAACAGTGAGAGAGAGAGAGAGACTCTGTAATAATAGACACTGATAGGAATATTCTATAATATCCTGATCAGTGAGAGAGAGAGAGACTCTGTAATAATAGACACTGATAGGAATATTCTATAATATCTTGAACAGTGAGGGAGAGAGAGAGACTCTGTAATAATAGACACTGATAGGAATATTCTATAATATCCTGAACAGTGAGAGAGAGAGAGAGACTCTGTAATAATAGACACTGATAGGAATATTCTATAATATCCTGAACAGTGAGAGAGAGAGAGAGACTCTGTAATAATAGACCCTGATAGGAATATTCTATAATATCCTGAACAGTGAGAGAGAGAGAGACTCTGTAATAATAGACACTGATAGGAATATTCTATAATATTCTGAACAGTGAGAGAGAGAGACTCTGTAATAATAGACAATGATTGGAATATTCTATAATATCCTGAACAGTGAGAGAGAGAGACTCTGTAATAATAGACACTGATAGGAATATTCTATAATATCCTGAACAGTGAGAGAGAGAGAGAGACTCTGTAATAATAGACACTGATAGGAATATTCTATAATATCCTGAACAGTAAGAGAGAGAGAGACTCTGTAATAATAGACACTGATAGGAATATTCTATAATATCCTGAACAGTGAGAGAGAGAGAGAGACTCTGTAATAATAGACACTGATAGGAATATTCTATAATATCCTGAACAGAGAGAGAGAGAGACTCTGTAATAATAGACACTGATAGGAATATTCTATAATATCCTGAACAGTGAGAGAGAGAGAGAGACTCTGTAATAATAGACACTGATAGGAATATTCTATAATATCCTGAACAGTGAGAGAGAGAGAGAGACTCTGTAATAATAGACACTTATAGGAATATTCTATAATATCCTGAACAGTGAGAGAGAGAGAGAGACTCTGTAATAATAGACACTGATAGGAATATTCTATAATATCCTGAACAGTGAGAGAGAGAGAGAGATTCTGTAATAATAGACACTGATAGGAATATTCTATAATATTCTGAACAGTGAGAGAGAGAGACTCTGTAATAATAGACAATGATTGGAATATTCTATAATATCCTGAACAGTGAGAGAGAGAGACTCTGTAATAATAGACACTGATAGGAATATTCTATAATATCCTGAACAGTGAGAGAGACTCTGTAATAATAGACACTGATAGGAATATTCTATAATATCCTGAACAGTGAGAGAGAGAGAGAGACTCTGTAATAATAGACACTGACAGGGATATTCTATAATATCCTGAACAGTGAGAGAGAGAGAGAGACTCTAATAATAGACACTGATAGGAATATTCTATAATATCCTGAACAGTGAGAGAGAGAGACTCTGTAATAATAGACACTGACAGGGATATTCTATAATATCCTGAACAGTGAGAGAGAGAGAGAGACTCTGTAATAATAGACACTGACAGGGATATTCTATAATATCCTGAACAGTGAGAGAGAGAGAGAGACTCTGTAATAATAGACACTGATAGGAATATTCTATAATATCCTGAACAGAGAGAGAGAGAGAGACTCTGTAATAATAGACACTGATAGGAATATTCTATAATATCCTGAACAGTGAGAGAGAGAGAGAGAGACTCTGTAATAATAGACACTGATAGGAATATTCTATAATATACTGAAAAGTGAGAGAGAGAGAGAGACTCTGTAATAATAGACACTGATAGGAATATTCTATAATATCCTGAACAGTGAGAGAGAGAGAGAGACTCTGTAATAATAGGCACTGATAGGAATATTCTATAATATCCTGAACAGTGAGAGAGAGAGAGAGACTCTGCCATAATAGACACTGATTGGAATATTCTATAATATCCTGAACAGTGAGAGAGAGAGACTCTGTAATAATTGACAATGATAGGAATATTCTATAATATCCTGAACAGTGAGAGAGAGAGAGAGAGACTCTGTAATAATAGACACTGATAGGAATATTCTATAATATCCTGAACAGTGAGAGAGAGAGAGAGAGACTCTGTAATAATAGACACTGATAGGAATATTCTATAATATCCTGAACAGTGAGAGAGAGAGAGACTCTGTAATAATAGACACTGATAGGAATATTCTATAATATCTTGAACAGTGAGGGAGAGAGAGAGACTCTGTAATAATAGACACTGATAGGAATATTCTATAATATCCTGAACAGTGAGAGAGAGAGAGAGACTCTGTAATAATAGACACTGATAGGAATATTCTATAATATCCTGAACAGTGAGAGAGAGAGAGAGAGACTCTGTAATAATAGACACTGATAGGAATATTCTATAATATCCTGAACAGTGAGAGAGAGAGAGACTCTGTAATAATAGACACTGATAGGAATATTCTATAATATTCTGAACAGTGAGAGAGAGAGACTCTGTAATAATAGACAATGATTGGAATATTCTATAATATCCTGAACAGTGAGAGAGAGAGACTCTGTAATAATAGACACTGATAGGAATATTCTATAATATCCTGAACAGTGAGAGAGAGAGAGAGACTCTGTAATAATAGACACTGATAGGAATATTCTATAATATCCTGAACAGTGAGAGAGAGAGAGACTCTGTAATAATAGACACTGTTTGGAATATTCTATAATATCCTGAACAGTGAGAGAGAGAGAGAGACTCTGTAATAATAGACACTGATAGGAATATTCTATAATATCCTGAACAGAGAGAGAGAGAGACTCTGTAATAATAGACACTGATAGGAATATTCTATAATATCCTGAACAGTGAGAGAGAGAGAGAGACTCTGTAATAATAGACACTGATAGGAATATTCTATAATATCCTGAACAGTGAGAGAGAGAGAGACTCTGTAATAATAGACACTGATAGGAATATTCTATAATATCCTGAACAGTGAGAGAGAGAGAGAGACTCTGTAATAATAGACACTGACAGGGATATTCTATAATATCCTGAACAGTGAGAGAGAGAGAGAGACTCTGTAATAATAGACACTGATAGGAATATTCTATAATATCCTGAACAGTGAGAGAGAGAGAGAGACTCTGTAATAATAGACACTGATAGGAATATTCTATAATATCCTGAACAGTGAGAGAGAGAGAGAGACTCTGTAATAATAGACACTGACAGGGATATTCTATAATATCCTGAACAGTGAGAGAGAGAGAGAGACTCTGTAATAATAGACACTGATAGGAATATTCTATAATATCCTGAACAGTGAGAGAGAGAGAGAGACTCTGTAATAATAGACACTGACAGGGATATTCTATAATATCCTGAACAGTGAGAGAGAGAGAGAGACTCTGTAATAATAGACACTGATAGGAATATTCTATAATATCCTGAACAGTGAGAGAGAGAGAGAGACTCTGTAATAATAGACACTGATAGGAATATTCTATAATATCCTGAACAGAGAGAGAGAGAGAGACTCTGTAATAATAGACACTGATAGGAATATTCTATAATATCCTGAACAGTGAGAGAGAGAGAGACTGTGTAATAATAGACACTGATAGGAATATTCTATAATATCCTGAACAGTGAGAGAGAGAGAGAGAGACTCTGTAATAATAGACACTGATAGGAATATTCTATAATATCCTGAAAAGTGAGAGAGAGAGTGAGACTCTGTAATAATAGACACTGATAGGAATATTCTATAATATCCTGAACAGTGAGAGAGAGAGAGAGACTCTGTAATAATAGGCACTGATAGGAATATTCTATAATATCCTGAACCGTGAGAGAGAGAGAGAGACTCTGCCATAATAGACACTGATTGGAATATTCTATAATATCCTGAACAGTGAGAGAGAGAGACTCTGTAATAATAGACAATGATAGGAATATTCTATAATATCCTGAACAGTGAGAGAGAGAGAGAGAGACTCTGTAATAATAGACACTGATAGGAATATTCTATAATATCCTGAACAGTGAGAGAGAGAGAGACTCTGTAATAATAGGCACTGATAGGAATATTCTATAATATCCTGAACAGTGAGGGAGAGAGAGAGACTCTGTAATAATAGACACTGATAGGAATATTCTATAATATCCTGAACAGTGAGAGAGAGAGAGAGATTCTGTAATAATAGACACTGATAGGAATATTCTATAATATCCTGAACAGTGAGAGAGAGAGAGAGAGACTCTGTAATAATAGACACTGATAGGAATATTCTATAATATCCTGAACAGTGAGAGAGAGAGAGACTCTGTAATAATAGACACTGATAGGAATATTCTATAATATTCTGAACAGTGAGAGAGAGAGACTCTGTAATAATAGACAATGATTGGAATATTCTATAATATCCTGAACAGTGAGAGAGAGAGACTCTGTAATAATAGACACTGATAGGAATATTCTATAATATCCTGAACAGTGAGAGAGAGAGAGAGACTCTGTAATAATAGACACTGATAGGAATATTCTATAATATCCTGAACAGTGAGAGAGAGACTCTGTAATAATAGACACTGATAGGAATATTCTATAATATCCTGAACAGTGAGAGAGAGAGAGAGACTCTGTAATAATAGACACTGATAGGAATATTCTATAATATCCTGAACAGTGAGAGAGAGAGAGAGACTCTGTAATAATAGACACTGATAGGAATATTCTATAATATCCTGAACAGTGAGAGAGAGAGAGACTCTGTAATAATAGACACTGATAGGAATATTCTATAATATTCTGAACAGTGAGAGAGAGAGACTCTGTAATAATAGACAATGATTGGAATATTCTATAATATCCTGAACAGTGAGAGAGAGAGACTCTGTAATAATAGACACTGATAGGAATATTCTATAATATCCTGAACAGTGAGAGAGAGAGAGAGAGAGAGACTCTGTAATAATAGACACTGATAGGAATATTCTATAATATCCTGAACAGTGAGAGAGAGAGAGACTCTGTAATAATAGACACTGATAGGAATATTCTATAATATCCTGAACAGTGAGAGAGAGAGAGAGACTCTGTAATAATAGACACTGATAGGAATATTCTATAATATCCTGAACAGAGAGAGAGAGAGACTCTGTAATAATAGACACTGATAGGAATATTCTATAATATCCTGAACAGTGAGAGAGAGAGAGAGACTCTGTAATAATAGACACTGATAGGAATATTCTATAATATCCTGAACAGTGAGAGAGAGAGAGAGACTCTGTAATAATAGACACTGATAGGAATATTCTATAATATCCTGAACAGTGAGAGAGAGAGAGAGACTCTGTAATAATAGACACTGACAGGGATATTCTATAATATCCTGAACAGTGAGAGAGAGAGAGAGACTCTGTAATAATAGACACTGATAGGAATATTCTATAATTTCCTGAACAGTGAGAGAGAGAGAGAGACTCTGTAATAATAGACACTGATAGGAATATTCTATAATATCCTGAACAGTGAGAGAGAGAGAGAGACTCTGTAATAATAGACACTGACAGGGATATTCTATAATATCCTGAACAGTGAGAGAGAGAGAGAGACTCTGTAATAATAGACACTGATAGGAATATTCTATAATATCCTGAACAGTGAGAGAGAGAGAGAGACTCTGTAATAATAGACACTGACAGGGATATTCTATAATATCCTGAACAGTGAGAGAGAGAGAGAGACTCTGTAATAATAGACACTGATAGGAATATTCTATAATATCCTGAACAGTGAGAGAGAGAGAGAGACTCTGTAATAATAGACACTGATAGGAATATTCTATAATATCCTGAACAGAGAGAGAGAGAGAGACTCTGTAATAATAGACACTGATAGGAATATTCTATAATATCCTGAACAGTGAGAGAGAGAGAGACTGTGTAATAATAGACACTGATAGGAATATTCTATAATATCCTGAACAGTGAGAGAGAGAGAGAGAGACTCTGTAATAATAGACACTGATAGGAATATTCTATAATATCCTGAAAAGTGAGAGAGAGAGTGAGACTCTGTAATAATAGACACTGATAGGAATATTCTATAATATCCTGAACAGTGAGAGAGAGAGAGAGACTCTGTAATAATAGGCACTGATAGGAATATTCTATAATATCCTGAACAGTGAGAGAGAGAGAGAGACTCTGCCATAATAGACACTGATTGGAATATTCTATAATATCCTGAACAGTGAGAGAGAGAGACTCTGTAATAATAGACAATGATAGGAATATTCTATAATATCCTGATCAGTGAGAGAGAGAGAGAGAGAGACTCTGTAATAATAGACACTGATAGCAATATTCTATAATATCCTGAACAGTGAGAGAGAGAGAGACTCTGTAATAATAGGCACTGATAGGAATATTCTATAATATCCTGAACAGTGAGGGAGAGAGAGAGACTCTGTAATAATAGACACTGATAGGAATATTCTATAATATCCTGAACAGTGAGAGAGAGAGAGAGATTCTGTAATAATAGACACTGATAGGAATATTCTATAATATCCTGAACAGTGAGAGAGAGAGACTCTGTAATAATAGACACTGATAGGAATATTCTATAATATCCTGAACAGTGAGAGAGAGAGAGACTCTGTAATAATAGACACTGATAGGAATATTCTATAATATTCTGAACAGTGAGAGAGAGAGACTCTGTAATAATAGACAATGATTGGAATATTCTATAATATCCTGAACAGTGAGAGAGAGAGACTCTGTAATAATAGACACTGATAGGAATATTCTATAATATCCTGAACAGTGAGAGAGACTCTGTAATAATAGAAACTGATAGGAATATTCTATAATATCCTGAACAGTGAGAGAGAGAGAGAGACTCTGTAATAATAGACACTGACAGGGATATTCTATAATATCCTGAACAGTGAGAGAGAGAGAGAGACTCTGTAATAATAGACACTGATAGGAATATTCTATAATATCCTGAACAGTGAGAGAGAGAGAGAGACTCTAATAATAGACACTGATAGGAATATTCTATAATATCCTGAACAGTGAGAGAGAGAGAGAGACTCTGTAATAATAGACACTGACAGGGATATTCTATAATATCCTGAACAGTGAGAGAGAGAGAGAGACTCTGTAATAATAGACACTGATCGGAATATTCTATAATATCCTGAACAGTGAGAGAGAGAGAGAGACTCTGTAATAATAGACACTGACAGGGATATTCTATAATATCCTGAACAGTGAGAGAGAGAGAGAGACTCTGTAATAATAGACACTGATAGGAATATTCTATAATATCCTGAACAGTGAGAGAGAGAGAGAGACTCTGTAATAATAGACACTGATAGGAATATTCTATAATATCCTGAACAGAGAGAGAGAGAGAGACTCTGTAATAATAGACACTGATAGGAATATTCTATAATATCCTGAACAGTGAGAGAGAGAGAGACTGTGTAATAATAGACACTGATAGGAATATTCTATAATATCCTGAACAGTGAGAGAGAGAGAGAGAGACTCTGTAATAATAGACACTGATAGGAATATTCTATAATATCCTGAAAAGTGAGAGAGAGAGAGAGACTCTGTAATAATAGACACTGATAGGAATATTCTATAATATCCTGAACAGTGAGAGAGAGAGAGAGACTCTGTAATAATAGGCACTGATAGGAATATTCTATAATATCCTGAACAGTGAGAGAGAGAGAGAGACTCTGCCATAATAGACACTGATTGGAATATTGTATAATATCCTGAACAGTGAGAGAGAGAGACTCTGTAATAATTGACAATGATAGGAATATTCTATAATATCCTGAACAGTGAGAGAGAGAGAGAGAGACTCTGTAATAATAGACACTGATAGGAATATTCTATAATATCCTGAACAGTGAGAGAGAGAGAGAGAGACTCTGTAATAATAGACACTGATAGGAATATTCTATAATATCCTGAACAGTGAGAGAGAGAGAGACTCTGTAATAATAGACACTGATAGGAATATTCTATAATATCTTGAACAGTGAGGGAGAGAGAGAGACTCTGTAATAATAGACACTGATAGGAATATTCTATAATATCCTGAACAGTGAGAGAGAGAGAGAGACTCTGTAATAATAGACACTGATAGGAATATTCTATAATATCCTGAACAGTGAGAGAGAGAGAGAGAGACTCTGTAATAATAGACACTGATAGGAATATTCTATAATATCCTGAACAGTGAGAGAGAGAGAGACTCTGTAATAATAGACACTGATAGGAATATTCTATAATATTCTGAACAGTGAGAGAGAGAGACTCTGTAATAATAGACAATGATTGGAATATTCTATAATATCCTGAACAGTGAGAGAGAGAGACTCTGTAATAATAGACACTGATAGGAATATTCTATAATATCCTGAACAGTGAGAGAGAGAGAGAGACTCTGTAATAATAGACACTGATAGGAATATTCTATAATATCCTGAACAGTGAGAGAGAGAGAGACTCTGTAATAATAGACACTGTTTGGAATATTCTATAATATCCTGAACAGTGAGAGAGAGAGAGAGACTCTGTAATAATAGACACTGATAGGAATATTCTATAATATCCTGAACAGAGAGAGAGAGAGACTCTGTAATAATAGACACTGATAGGAATATTCTATAATATCCTGAACAGAGAGAGAGAGAGAGACTCTGTAATAATAGACACTGATAGGAATATTCTATAATATCCTGAACAGTGAGAGAGAGAGAGACTGTGTAATAATAGACACTGATAGGAATATTCTATAATATCCTGAACAGTGAGAGAGAGAGAGAGAGACTCTGTAATAATAGACACTGATAGGAATATTCTATAATATCCTGAAAAGTGAGAGAGAGAGAGAGACTCTGTAATAATAGACACTGATAGGAATATTCTATAATATCCTGAACAGTGAGAGAGAGAGAGAGACTCTGTAATAATAGGCACTGATAGGAATATTCTATAATATCCTGAACAGTGAGAGAGAGAGAGAGACTCTGCCATAATAGACACTGATTGGAATATTCTATAATATCCTGAACAGTGAGAGAGAGAGACTCTGTAATAATTGACAATGATAGGAATATTCTATAATATCCTGAACAGTGAGAGAGAGAGAGAGAGACTCTGTAATAATAGACACTGATAGGAATATTCTATAATATCCTGAACAGTGAGAGAGAGAGAGAGAGACTCTGTAATAATAGACACTGATAGGAATATTCTATAATATCCTGAACAGTGAGAGAGAGAGAGACTCTGTAATAATAGACACTGATAGGAATATTCTATAATATCTTGAACAGTGAGGGAGAGAGAGAGACTCTGTAATAATAGACACTGATAGGAATATTCTATAATATCCTGAACAGTGAGAGAGAGAGAGAGACTCTGTAATAATAGACACTGATAGGAATATTCTATAATATCCTGAACAGTGAGAGAGAGAGAGAGAGACTCTGTAATAATAGACAATGATAGGAATATTCTATAATATCCTGAACAGTGAGAGAGAGAGAGACTCTGTAATAATAGACACTGATAGGAATATTCTATAATATTCTGAACAGTGAGAGAGAGAGACTCTGTAATAATAGACAATGATTGGAATATTCTATAATATCCTGAACAGTGAGATAGAGAGACTCTGTAATAATAGACACTGATAGGAATATTCTATAATATCCTGAACAGTGAGAGAGAGAGAGAGACTCTGTAATAATAGACACTGATAGGAATATTCTATAATATCCTGAACAGTGAGAGAGAGAGAGACTCTGTAATAATAGACACTGATAGGAATATTCTATAATATCCTGAACAGTGAGAGAGAGAGAGAGACTCTGTAATAATAGACACTGATAGGAATATTCTATAATATCCTGAACAGAGAGAGAGAGAGACTCTGTAATAATAGACACTGATAGGAATATTCTATAATATCCTGAACAGTGAGAGAGAGAGAGAGACTCTGTAATAATAGACACTGATAGGAATATTCTATAATATCCTGAACAGTGAGAGAGAGAGAGACTCTGTAATAATAGACACTGATAGGAATATTCTATAATATCCTGAACAGTGAGAGAGAGAGAGAGACTCTGTAATAATACACTCTGACAGGGATATTCTATAATATCCTGAACAGTGAGAGAGAGAGAGAGACTCTGTAATAATAGACACTGATAGGAAAATTCTATAATATCCTGAACAGTGTGAGAGAGAGAGAGACTCTGTAATAATAGACACTGACAGGGATATTCTATAATATCCTGAACAGTGAGAGAGAGAGAGAGACTCTGTAATAATAGACACTGATAGGAATATTCTATAATATCCTGAACAGTGAGAGAGAGAGAGAGACTCTGTAATAATAGACACTGATAGGAATATTCTATAATATCCTGAACAGTGAGAGAGAGAGAGAGACTCTGTAATAATAGACACTGACAGGGATATTCTATAATATCCTGAACAGTGAGAGAGAGAGAGAGACTCTGTAATAATAGACACTGATAGGAATATTCTATAATATCCTGAACAGTGAGAGAGAGAGAGAGAGACTCTTTAATAATAGACACTGACAGGGATATTCTATAATATCCTGAACAGTGAGAGAGAGAGAGAGACTCTGTAATAATAGACACTGATAGGAATATTCTATAATATCCTGAACAGTGAGAGAGAGAGAGAGACTCTGTAATAATAGACACTGATAGGAATATTCTATAATATCCTGAACAGAGAGAGAGAGAGAGACTCTGTAATAATAGACACTGATAGGAATATTCTATAATATCCTGAACAGTGAGAGAGAGAGAGACTGTGTAATAATAGACACTGATAGGAATATTCTATAATATCCTGAACAGTGAGAGAGAGAGAGAGAGACTCTGTAATAATTGACACTGATAGGAATATTCTATAATATCCTGAACAGTGAGAGAGAGACTCTGTAATAATAGACACTGATAGGAATATTCTATAATATCCTGAAAAGTGAGAGAGAGAGTGAGACTCTGTAATAATAGACACTGATAGGAATATTCTATAATATCCTGAACAGTGAGAGAGAGAGAGAGACTCTGTAATAATAGGCACTGATAGGAATATTCTATAATATCCTGAACAGTGAGAGAGAGAGAGAGACTCTGCCATAATAGACACTGATTGGAATATTCTATAATATCCTGAACAGTGAGAGAGAGAGACTCTGTAATAATAGACAATGATAGGAATATTCTATAATATCCTGAACAGTGAGAGAGAGAGAGAGAGACTCTGTAATAATAGACACTGATCGGAATATTCTATAATATCCTGAACAGTGAGAGAGAGAGAGACTCTGTAATAATAGGCACTGATAGGAATATTCTATAATATCCTGAACAGTGAGGGAGAGAGAGAGACTCTGTAATAATAGACACTGATAGGAATATTCTATAATATCCTGAACAGTGAGAGAGAGAGAGAGATTCTGTAATAATAGACACTGATAGGAATATTCTATAATATCCTGAACAGTGAGAGAGAGAGAGAGACTCTGTAATAATAGACACTGATAGGAATATTCTATAATATCCTGAACAGTGAGAGAGAGAGAGACTCTGTAATAATAGACACTGATAGGAATATTCTATAATATTCTGAACAGTGAGAGAGAGAGACTCTGTAATAATAGACAATGATTGGAATATTCTATAATATCCTGAACAGTGAGAGAGAGAGACTCTGTAATAATAGACACTGATAGGAATATTCTATAATATCCTGAACAGTGAGAGAGAGAGAGAGACTCTGTAATAATAGACACTGATAGGAATATTCTATAATATCCTGAACAGTGAGAGAGAGACTCTGTAATAATAGACACTGATAGGAATATTCTATAATATCCTGAACAGTGAGAGAGAGAGAGAGACTCTGTAATAATAGACACTGATAGGAATATTCTATAATATCCTGAACAGTGAGAGAGAGAGAGAGACTCTGTAATAATAGACACTGATAGGAATATTCTATAATATCCTGAACAGTGAGAGAGAGAGAGACTCTGTAATAATAGACACTGATAGGAATATTCTATAATATTCTGAACAGTGAGAGAGAGAGACTCTGTAATAATAGACAATGATTGGAATATTCTATAATATCCTGAACAGTGAGAGAGAGAGACTCTGTAATAATAGACACTGATAGGAATATTCTATAATATCCTGAACAGTGAGAGAGAGAGAGAGAGAGAGACTCTGTAATAATAGACACTGATAGGAATATTCTATAATATCCTGAACAGTGAGAGAGAGAGAGACTCTGTAATAATAGACACTGATAGGAATATTCTATAATATCCTGAACAGTGAGAGAGAGAGAGAGACTCTGTAATAATAGACACTGATAGGAATATTCTATAATATCCTGAACAGAGAGAGAGAGAGACTCTGTAATAATAGACACTGATAGGAATATTCTATAATATCCTGAACAGTGAGAGAGAGAGAGAGACTCTGTAATAATAGACACTGATAGGAATATTCTATAATATCCTGAACAGTGAGAGAGAGAGAGACTCTGTAATAATAGACACTGATAGGAATATTCTATAATATCCTGAACAGTGAGAGAGAGAGAGAGACTCTGTAATTATAGACACTGACAGGGATATTCTATAATATCCTGAACAGTGAGAGAGAGAGGGAGACTCTGTAATAATAGACACTGATAGGAATATTCTATAATTTCCTGAACAGTGAGAGAGAGAGAGAGACTCTGTAATAATAGACACTGATAGGAATATTCTATAATATCCTGAACAGTGAGAGAGAGAGAGAGACTCTGTAATAATAGACACTGACAGGGATATTCTATAATATCCTGAACAGTGAGAGAGAGAGAGAGACTCTGTAATAATAGACACTGATAGGAATATTCTATAATATCCTGAACAGTGAGAGAGAGAGACTCTGTAATAATAGACACTGACAGGGATATTCTATAATATCCTGAACAGTGAGAGAGAGAGAGAGACTCTGTAATAATAGACACTGATAGGAATATTCTATAATATCCTGAACAGTGAGAGAGAGAGAGAGACTCTGTAATAATAGACACTGATAGGAATATTCTATAATATCCTGAACAGAGAGAGAGAGAGAGACTCTGTAATAATAGACACTGATAGGAATATTCTATAATATCCTGAACAGTGAGAGAGAGAGAGACTGTGTAATAATAGACACTGATAGGAATATTCTATAATATCCTGAACAGTGAGAGAGAGAGAGAGAGACTCTGTAATAATAGACACTGATAGGAATATTCTATAATATCCTGAAAAGTGAGAGATAGAGTGAGACTCTGTAATAATAGACACTGATAGGAATATTCTATAATATCCTGAACAGTGAGAGAGAGAGAGAGACTCTGTAATAATAGGCACTGATAGGAATATTCTATAATATCCTGAACAGTGAGAGAGAGAGAGAGACTCTGCCATAATAGACACTGATTGGAATATTCTATAATATCCTGAACAGTGAGAGAGAGAGACTCTGTAATAATAGACAATGATAGGAATATTCTATAATATCCTGAACAGTGAGAGAGAGAGAGAGAGACTCTGTAATAATAGACACTGATAGCAATATTCTATAATATCCTGAACAGTGAGAGAGAGAGAGAGACTCTGTAATAATAGACACTGATAGGAATATTCTATAATATCCTGAACAGTGAGAGAGAGAGACTCTGTAATAATAGACACTGATAGGAATATTCTATAATATCCTGAACAGTGAGAGAGAGAGAGAGACTCTGTAATAATAGACACTGATCGGAATATTCTATAATATCCTGAACAGTGAGAGAGAGAGAGAGACTCTGTAATAATAGACACTGACAGGGATATTTTATAATATCCTGAACAGTGAGAGAGAGAGAGAGACTCTGTAATAATAGACACTGATCGGAATATTCTATAATATCCTGAACAGTGAGAGAGAGAGAGAGACTCTGTAATAATAGACACTGACAGGGATATTCTATAATATCCTGAACAGTGAGAGAGAGAGAGAGACTCTGTAATAATAGACACTGATAGGAATATTCTATAATATCCTGAACAGTGAGAGAGAGAGAGAGACTCTGTAATAATAGACACTGATAGGAATATTCTATAATATCCTGAACAGAGAGAGAGAGAGAGACTCTGTAATAATAGACACTGATAGGAATATTCTATAATATCCTGAACAGTGAGAGAGAGAGAGACTGTGTAATAATAGACACTGATAGGAATATTCTATAATATCCTGAACAGTGAGAGAGAGAGAGAGAGACTCTGTAATAATAGACACTGATAGGAATATTCTATAATATCCTGAAAAGTGAGAGAGAGAGAGAGACTCTGTAATAATAGACACTGATCGGAATATTCTATAATATCCTGAACAGTGAGAGAGAGAGAGAGACTCTGTAATAATAGGCACTGATAGGAATATTCTATAATATCCTGAACAGTGAGAGAGAGAGAGAGACTCTGCCATAATAGACACTGATTGGAATATTCTATAATATCCTGAACAGTGAGAGAGAGAGACTCTGTAATAATTGACAATGATAGGAATATTCTATAATATCCTGAACAGTGAGAGAGAGAGAGAGAGACTCTGTAATAATAGACACTGATAGGAATATTCTATAATATCCTGAACAGTGAGAGAGAGAGAGAGAGACTCTGTAATAATAGACACTGATAGGAATATTCTATAATATCCTGAACAGTGAGAGAGAGAGAGACTCTGTAATAATAGACACTGATAGGAATATTCTATAATATCTTGAACAGTGAGGGAGAGAGAGAGACTCTGTAATAATAGACACTGATAGGAATATTCTATAATATCCTGAACAGTGAGAGAGAGAGAGAGACTCTGTAATAATAGACACTGATAGGAATATTCTATAATATCCTGAACAGTGAGAGAGAGAGAGAATCTGTAATAATAGACACTGATAGGAATATTCTATAATATTCTGAACAGTGAGAGAGAGAGACTCTGTAATAATAGACAATGATTGGAATATTCTATAATATCCTGAACAGTGAGAGAGAGAGACTCTGTAATAATAGACACTGATAGGAATATTCTATAATATCCTGAACAGTGAGAGAGAGAGAGAGACTCTGTAATAATAGACACTGATAGGAATATTCTATAATATCCTGAACAGTGAGAGAGAGAGAGACTCTGTAATAATAGACACTGATAGGAATATTCTATAATATCCTGAACAGTGAGAGAGAGAGAGAGACTCTGTAATAATAGACACTGATAGGAATATTCTATAATATCCTGAACAGTGAGAGAGAGAGAGAGACTCTGTAATAATAGACACTGATAGGAATATTCTATAATATCCTGAACAGTGAGAGAGAGAGAGACTCTGTAATAATAGACACTGATAGGAATATTCTATAATATCTTGAACAGTGAGGGAGAGAGAGAGACTCTGTAATAATAGACACTGATAGGAATATTCTATAATATCCTGAACAGTGAGAGAGAGAGAGAGACTCTGTAATAATAGACACTGATAGGAATATTCTATAATATCCTGAACAGTGAGAGAGAGAGAGAATCTGTAATAATAGACACTGATAGGAATATTCTATAATATTCTGAACAGTGAGAGAGAGAGACTCTGTAATAATAGACAATGATTGGAATATTCTATAATATCCTGAACAGTGAGAGAGAGAGACTCTGTAATAATAGACACTGATAGGAATATTCTATAATATCCTGAACAGTGAGAGAGAGAGAGAGACTCTGTAATAATAGACACTGATAGGAATATTCTATAATATCCTGAACAGTGAGAGAGAGAGAGAGACTCTGTAATAATAGACACTGATAGGAATATTCTATAATATCCTGAACAGAGAGAGAGAGAGACTCTGTAATAATAGACACTGATAGGAATATTCTATAATATCCTGAACAGTGAGAGAGAGAGAGAGACTCTGTAATAATAGACACTGATAGGAATATTCTATAATATCCTGAACAGTGAGAGAGAGAGAGACTCTGTAATAATAGACACTGATAGGAATATTCTATAATATCCTGAACAGTGAGAGAGAGAGAGAGACTCTGTAATAATAGACACTGACAGGGATATTCTATAATATCCTGAACAGTGAGAGAGAGAGAGAGACTCTGTAATAATAGACACTGATAGGAATATTCTATAATATCCTGAACAGTGAGAGAGAGAGAGAGACTCTGTAATAATAGACACTGATAGGAATATTCTATAATATCCTGAACAGTGAGAGAGAGAGAGAGACTCTGTAATAATAGACACTGACAGGGATATTCTATAATATCCTGAACAGTGAGAGAGAGAGAGAGAGACTCTGTAATAATAGACACTGATAGGAATATTCTATAATATCCTGAACAGTGAGAGAGAGAGAGAGACTCTGTAATAATAGACACTGACAGGGATATTCTATAATATCCTGAACAGTGAGAGAGAGAGAGAGACTCTGTAATAATAGACACTGATAGGAATATTCTATAATATCCTGAACAGTGAGAGAGAGAGAGAGACTCTGTAATAATAGACACTGATAGGAATATTCTATAATATCCTGAACTGAGAGAGAGAGAGAGACTCTGTAATAATAGACACTGATAGGAATATTCTATAATATCCTGAACAGTGAGAGAGAGAGAGACTGTGTAATAATAGACACTGATAGGAATATTCTATAATATCCTGAACAGTGAGAGAGAGAGAGAGAGACTCTGTAATAATAGACACTGATAGGAATATTCTATAATATCCTGAAAAGTGAGAGAGAGAGTGAGACTCTGTAATAATATACACTGATAGGAATATTCTATAATATCCTGAACAGTGAGAGAGAGAGAGAGACTCTGTAATAATAGGCACTGATAGGAATATTCTATAATATCCTGAACAGTGAGAGAGAGAGAGAGACTCTGCCATAATAGACACTGATTGGAATATTCTATAATATCCTGAACAGTGAGAGAGAGAGACTCTGTAATAATAGACAATGATAGGAATATTCTATAATATCCTGAACAGTGAGAGAGAGAGAGAGAGACTCTGTAATAATAGACACTGATAGGAATATTCTATAATATCCTGAACAGTGAGAGAGAGAGAGACTCTGTAATAATAGGCACTGATAGGAATATTCTATAATATCCTGAACAGTGAGGGAGAGAGAGAGACTCTGTAATAATAGACACTGATAGGAATATTCTATAATATCCTGAACAGTGAGAGAGAGAGAGAGATTCTGTAATAATAGACACTGATAGGAATATTCTATAATATCCTGAACAGTGAGAGAGAGAGAGAGACTCTGTAATAATAGACACTGATAGGAATATTCTATAATATCCTGAACAGTGAGAGAGAGAGAGACTCTGTAATAATAGACACTGATAGGAATATTCTTTAATATTCTGAACAGTGAGAGAGAGAGACTCTGTAATAATAGACAATGATTGGAATATTCTATAATATCCTGAACAGTGAGAGAGAGAGACTCTGTAATAATAGACACTGATAGGAATATTCTATAATATCCTGAACAGTGAGAGAGAGAGAGAGAGACTCTGTAATAATAGACACTGATAGGAATATTCTATAATATCCTGAACAGTGAGAGAGAGACTCTGTAATAATAGACACTGATAGGAATATTCTATAATATTCTGAACAGTGAGAGAGAGAGACTCTGTAATAATAGACAATGATTGGAATATTCTATAATATCCTGAACAGTGAGAGAGAGAGACTCTGTAATAATAGACACTGATAGGAATATTCTATAATATCCTGAACAGTGAGAGAGAGAGAGAGACTCTGTAATAATAGACACTGATAGGAATATTCTATAATATCCTGAACAGTGAGAGAGAGACTCTGTAATAATAGACACTGATAGGAATATTCTATAATATCCTGAACAGTGAGAGAGAGAGAGAGACTCTGTAATATTAGACACTGATAGGAATATTCTATAATATCCTGAACAGTGAGAGAGAGAGAGAGACTCTGTAATAATAGACACTGATAGGAATATTCTATAATATCCTGAACAGTGAGAGAGAGAGAGACTCTGTAATAATAGACACTGATAGGAATATTCTATAATATTCTGAACAGTGAGAGAGAGAGACTCTGTAATAATAGACAATGATTGGAATATTCTATAATATCCTGAACAGTGAGAGAGAGAGACTCTGTAATAATAGACACTGATAGGAATATTCTATAATATCCTGAACAGTGAGAGAGAGAGAGAGACTCTGTAATAATAGACACTGATAGGAATATTCTATAATATCCTCAACAGTGAGAGAGAGAGACTCTGTAATAATAGACACTGATAGGAATATTCTATAATATCCTGAAAAGTGAGAGAGAGAGAGACTCTGTAATAATAGACACTGTTAGGAATATTCTATAATATCCTGAACAGTGAGAGAGAGAGAGAGACTCTGTAATAATAGACCCTGATAGGAATATTCTATAATATCCTGAACAGAGAGAGAGAGAGACTCTGTAATAATAGACACTGATAGGAATATTCTATAATATCCTGAACAGTGAGAGAGAGAGAGAGACTCTGTAATAATAGACACTGATAGGAATATTCTATAATATCCTGAACAGTGAGAGAGAGAGAGAGACTCTGTAATAATAGACACTGATAGGAATATTCTATAATATCCTGAACAGTGAGAGAGAGAGAGAGACTCTGTAATAATAGACACTGACAGGGATATTCTATAATATCCTGAACAGTGAGAGAGAGAGAGAGAGACTCTGTAATAATAGACACTGATAGGAATATTCTATAATATCCTGAACAGTGAGAGAGAGAGAGAGACTCTGTAATAATAGACACTGACAGGGATATTCTATAATATCCTGAACAGTGAGAGAGAGAGAGAGACTCTGTAATAATAGACACTGATAGGAATATTCTATAATATCCTGAACAGTGAGAGAGAGAGAGAGACTCTGTAATAATAGACACTGATAGGAATATTCTATAATATCCTGAACAGAGAGAGAGAGAGAGACTCTGTAATAATAGACACTGATAGGAATATTCTATAATATCCTGAACAGTGAGAGAGAGAGAGACTGTGTAATAATAGACACTGATAGGAATATTCTATAATATCCTGAACAGTGTGAGAGAGAGAGAGAGAGACTCTGTAATAATAGACACTGATAGGAATATTCTATAATATCCTGAAAAGTGAGAGAGAGAGTGAGACTCTGTAATAATATACACTGATAGGAATATTCTATAATATCCTGAACAGTGAGAGAGAGAGAGAGACTCTGTAATAATAGGCACTGATAGGAATATTCTATAATATCCTGAACAGTGAGAGAGAGAGAGAGACTCTGCCATAATAGACACTGATTGGAATATTCTATAATATCCTGAACAGTGAGAGAGAGAGACTCTGTAATAATAGACAATGATAGGAATATTCTATAATATCCTGAACAGTGAGAGAGAGAGAGAGAGACTCTGTAATAATAGACACTGATAGGAATATTCTATAATATCCTGAACAGTGAGAGAGAGAGAGACTCTGTAATAATAGGCACTGATAGGAATATTCTATAATATCCTGAACAGTGAGGGAGAGAGAGAGACTCTGTAATAATAGACACTGATAGGAATATTCTATAATATCCTGAACAGTGAGAGAGAGAGAGAGATTCTGTAATAATAGACACTGATAGGAATATTCTATAATATCCTGAACAGTGAGAGAGAGAGAGAGACTCTGTAATAATAGACACTGATAGGAATATTCTATAATATCCTGAACAGTGAGAGAGAGAGAGACTCTGTAATAATAGACACTGATAGGAATATTCTATAATATTCTGAACAGTGAGAGAGAGAGACTCTGTAATAATAGACAATGATTGGAATATTCTATAATATCCTGAACAGTGAGAGAGAGAGACTCTGTAATAATAGACACTGATAGGAATATTCTATAATATCCTGAACAGTGAGAGAGAGAGAGAGACTCTGTAATAATAGACACTGATAGGAATATTCTATAATATCCTGAACAGTGAGAGAGAGACTCTGTAATAATAGACACTGATAGGAATATTCTATAATATCCTGAACAGTGAGAGAGAGAGAGAGACTCTGTAATATTAGACACTGATAGGAATATTCTATAATATCCTGAACAGTGAGAGAGAGAGAGAGACTCTGTAATAATAGACACTGATAGGAATATTCTATAATATCCTGAACAGTGAGAGAGAGAGAGACTCTGTAATAATAGACACTGATAGGAATATTCTATAATATTCTGAACAGTGAGAGAGAGAGACTCTGTAATAATAGACAATGATTGGAATATTCTATAATATCCTGAACAGTGAGAGAGAGAGACTCTGTAATAATAGACACTGATAGGAATATTCTATAATATCCTGAACAGTGAGAGAGAGAGAGAGACTCTGTAATAATAGACACTGATAGGAATATTCTATAATATCCTGAACAGTGAGAGAGAGAGACTCTGTAATAATAGACACTGATAGGAATATTCTATAATATCCTGAACAGTGAGAGAGAGAGAGACTCTGTAATAATAGACACTGTTAGGAATATTCTATAATATCCTGAACAGTGAGAGAGAGAGAGAGACTCTGTAATAATAGACCCTGATAGGAATATTCTATAATATCCTGAACAGAGAGAGAGAGAGACTCTGTAATAATAGACACTGATAGGAATATTCTATAATATCCCGAACAGTGAGAGAGAGAGAGAGACTCTGTAATAATAGACACTGATAGGAATATTCTATAATATCCTGAGCAGTGAGAGAGAGAGAGACTCTGTAATAATAGACACTGATAGGAATATTCTATAATATCCTGAACAGTGAGAGAGAGAGAGAGACCCTGTAATAATAGACACTGACAGGGATATTCTATAATATCCTGAACAGTGAGAGAGAGAGAGAGACTCTGTAATAATAGACACTGATAGGAATATTCTATAATATCCTGAACAGTGAGAGAGAGAGAGAGACTCTGTAATAATAGACACTGATAGGAATATTCTATAATATCCTGAACAGTGAGAGAGAGAGAGAGACTCTGTAATAATAGACACTGACAGGGATATTCTATAATATCCTGAACAGTGAGAGAGAGAGAGAGACTCTGTAATAATAGACACTGATAGGAATATTCTATAATATCCTGAACAGTGAGAGAGAGAGAGAGACTCTGTAATAATAGACACTGATAGGAATATTCTATAATATCCTGAACAGAGAGAGAGAGACTCTGTAATAATAGACACTGATAGGAATATTCTATAATATCCTGAACAGTGAGAGAGAGAGAGACTGTGTAATAATAGACACTGATAGGAATATTCTATAATATCCTGAACAGTGAGAGAGAGAGAGAGAGACTCTGTAATAATAGACACTGATAGGAATATTCTATAATATCCTGAAAAGTGAGAGAGAGAGTGAGACTCTGTAGTAATAGACACTGATAGGAATATTCTATTATATCCTGATCAGTGAGAGAGAGAGAGAGAGACTCTGTAATAATAGGCACTGATAGGAATATTCTATAATATCCTGAACAGTGAGAGAGAGAGAGAGACTCTGCCATAATAGACACTGATTGGAATATTCTATAATATCCTGAACAGTGAGAGAGAGAGACTCTGTAATAATAGACAATGATAGGAATATTCTATAATATCCTGCACAGTGAGAGAGAGAGAGAGAGACTTTGTAATAATAGACACTGATAGGAATATTCTATAATATCCTGAACAGTGAGAGAGAGAGAGACTCTGTAATAATAGGCACTGATAGGAATATTCTATAATATCCTGAACAGTGAGGGAGAGAGAGAGACTCTGTAATAATAGACACTGATAGGAATATTCTATAATATCCTGAACAGTGAGAGAGAGAGAGAGATTCTGTAATAATAGACACTGATAGGAATATTCTATAATATCCTGAACAGTGATAGAGAGAGAGAGACTCTGTAATAATAGACACTGATAGGAATATTCTATAATATCCTGAACAGTGAGAGAGAGACTCTGTAATAATAGACACTGATAGGAATATTCTATAATATTCTGAACAGTGAGAGAGAGAGACTCTGTAATAATAGACAATGATTGGAATATTCTATAATATCCTGAACAGTGAGAGAGAGAGACTCTGTAATAATAGACACTGATAGGAATATTCTATAATATCCTGAACAGTGAGAGAGAGAGAGAGACTCTGTAATAATAGACACTGATAGGAATATTCTATAATATCCTGAACAGTGAGAGAGAGACTCTGTAATAATAGACACTGATAGGAATATTCTATAATATCCTGAACAGTGAGAGAGAGAGAGAGACTCTGTAATAATAGACACTGATAGGAATATTCTATAATATCCTGAACAGTGAGAGACAGAGAGAGACTCTAATAATAGACACTGATAGGAATATTCTATAATATCCTGAACAGTGAGAGAGAGAGAGACTCTGTAATAATAGACACTGGTAGGAATATTCTATAATATTCTGAACAGTGAGAGAGAAATACTCTGTAATAATAGACAATGATTGGAATATTCTATAATATCCTGAACAGTGAGAGAGAGAGACTCTGTAATAATAGACACTGATAGGAATATTCTATAATATCCTGAACAGTGAGAGAGAGAGAGAGACTCTGTAATATAGTCACTGATAGGAATATTCTATAATATCCTGAACAGTGAGAGAGAGAGAGAGAGACTCTGTAATAATAGGCACTGATAGGAATATTCTATAATATCCTGAACAGTGAGAGAGAGAGAGAGACTCTGCCATAATAGACACTGATTGGAATATTCTATAATATCCTGAACAGTGAGAGAGAGAGACTCTGTAATAATAGACAATGATAGGAATATTCTATAATATCCTGCACAGTGAGAGAGAGAGAGAGAGACTCTGTAATAATAGACACTGATAGGAATATTCTATAATATCCTGAAAAGTGAGAGAGAGAGAGAGACTCTGTAATAATAGGCACTGATAGGAATATTCTATAATATCCTGAACAGTGAGGGAGAGAGAGAGACTCTGTAATAATAGACACTGATAGGAATATTCTATAATATCCTGAACAGTGAGAGAGAGAGAGAGATTCTGTAATAATAGACACTGATAGGAATATTCTATAATATCCTGAACAGTGAGAGAGAGAGAGAGAGACTCTGTAATAATAGACACTGATAGGAATATTCTATAATATCCTGAACAGTGAGAGAGAGACTCTGTAATAATAGACACTGATAGGAATATTCTATAATATTCTGAACAGTGAGAGAGAGAGACTCTGTAATAATAGACAATGATTGGAATATTCTATAATATCCTGAACAGTGAGAGAGAGAGACTCTGTAATAATAGACACTGATAGGAATATTCTATAATATCCTGAACAGTGAGAGAGAGAGAGAGACTCTGTAATAATAGACACTGATAGGAATATTCTATAATATCCTGAACAGTGAGAGAGAGACTCTGTAATAATAGACACTGATAGGAATATTCTATAATATCCTGAACAGTGAGAGAGAGAGAGAGACTCTGTAATAATAGACACTGATAAGAATATTCTATAATATCCTGAACAGTGAGAGACAGAGAGAGACTCTAATAATAGACACTGATAGGAATATTCTATAATATCCTGAACAGTGAGAGAGAGAGAGACTCTGTAATAATAGACACTGATAGGAATATTCTATAATATTCTGAACAGTGAGAGAGAGAGACTCTGTAATAATAGACAATGATTGGAATATTCTATAATATCCTGAACAGTGAGAGAGAGAGACTCTGTAATAATAGACACTGATAGGAATATTCTATAATATCCTGAACAGTGAGGTAGAGACTCTGTAATAATAGACACTGATAGGAATATTCTATAATATCCTGAACAGTGAGAGAGAGAGAGAGACTCTGTAATAATAGACACTGATAGGAATATTCTATAATATCCTGAACAGTGAGAGAGAGAGAGAGACTCTGTAATAATAGACACTGATAGGAATATTCTATAATATCCTGAACAGTGAGAGAGAGACAGAGACTCTGTAATAATAGACACTGATAGGAATATTCTATAATATCCTGAACAGTGAGAGAGAGAGAGACTCTGTAATAATAGACATTGATAGGAATATTCTATAATATCCTGAACAGTGAGAGAGAGACTCTGTAATAATAGACACTGATAGGAATATTCTATAATATCCTGAACAGTGAGAGAGAGAGAGAGATTCTGTAATAATAGACACTGATAGGAATATTCTATAATATCCTGAACAGTGAGAGAGAGAGAGAGACTCTGTAATAATAGACACTGATAGGAATATTCTATAATATCCTGAACAGTGAGAGAGAGACTCTGTAATAATAGACACTGATAGGAATATTCTATAATATTCTGAACAGTGAGAGAGAGAGACTCTGTAATAATAGACAATGATTGGAATATTCTATAATATCCTGAACAGTGAGAGAGAGAGACTCTGTAATAATAGACACTGATAGGAATATTCTATAATATCCTGAACAGTGAGAGAGAGAGAGAGAGACTCTGTAATAATAGACACTGATAGGAATATTCTATAATATCCTGAACAGTGAGAGAGAGACTCTGTAATAATAGACACTGATAGGAATATTCTATAATATCCTGAACAGTGAGAGAGAGAGAGAGACTCTGTAATAATAGACACTGATAGGAATATTCTATAATATCCTGAACAGTGAGAGACAGAGAGAGACTCTAATAATAGACACTGATAGGAATATTCTATAATATCCTGAACAGTGAGAGAGAGAGAGACTCTGTAATAATAGACACTGATAGGAATATTCTATAATATTCTGAACAGTGAGAGAGAGAGACTCTGTAATAATAGACAATGATTGGAATATTCTATAATATCCTGAACAGTGAGAGAGAGAGACTCTGTAATAATAGACACTGATAGGAATATTCTATAATATCCTGAACAGTGAGAGAGAGAGAGAGACTCTGTAATAATAGTCACTGATAGGAATATTCTATAATATCCTGAACAGTGAGAGAGAGAGAGAGAGACTCTGTAATAATAGGCACTGATAGGAATATTCTATAATATCCTGAACAGTGAGAGAGAGAGAGAGACTCTGCCATAATAGACACTGATTGGAATATTCTATAATATCCTGAACAGTGAGAGAGAGAGACTCTGTAATAATAGACAATGATAGGAATATTCTATAATATCCTGCACAGTGAGAGAGAGAGAGAGAGACTCTGTAATAATAGACACTGATAGGAATATTCTATAATATCCTGAAAAGTGAGAGAGAGAGAGAGACTCTGTAATAATAGGCACTGATAGGAATATTCTATAATATCCTGAACAGTGAGGGAGAGAGAGAGACTCTGTAATAATAGACACTGATAGGAATATTCTATAATATCCTGAACAGTGAGAGAGAGAGAGAGATTCTGTAATAATAGACACTGATAGGAATATTCTATAATATCCTGAACAGTGAGAGAGAGAGAGAGAGACTCTGTAATAATAGACACTGATAGGAATATTCTATAATATCCTGAACAGTGAGAGAGAGACTCTGTAATAATAGACACTGATAGGAATATTCTATAATATTCTGAACAGTGAGAGAGAGAGACTCTGTAATAATAGACAATGATTGGAATATTCTATAATATCCTGAACAGTGAGAGAGAGAGACTCTGTAATAATAGACACTGATAGGAATATTCTATAATATCCTGAACAGTGAGAGAGAGAGAGAGACTCTGTAATAATAGACACTGATAGGAATATTCTATAATATCCTGAACAGTGAGAGAGAGACTCTGTAATAATAGACACTGATAGGAATATTCTATAATATCCTGAACAGTGAGAGAGAGAGAGAGACTCTGTAATAATAGACACTGATAGGAATATTCTATAATATCCTGAACAGTGAGAGAGAGAGAGACTCTGTAATAATAGACACTGATAGGAATATTCTATAATATTCTGAACAGTGAGGGAGAGAGACTCTGTAATAATAGACAATGATTGGAATATTCTATAATATCCTGAACAGTGAGAGAGAGAGACTCTGTAATAATAGACACTGATAGGAATATTCTATAATATCCTGAACAGTGAGGTAGAGACTCTGTAATAATAGACACTGATAGGAATATTCTATAATATCCTGAACAGTGAGAGAGAGAGAGAGACTCTGTAATAATAGACACTGATAGGAATATTCTATAATATCCTGAACAGTGAGAGAGAGAGAGAGACTCTGTAATAATAGACACTGATAGGAATATTCTATAATATCCTGAACAGTGAGAGAGAGACAGAGACTCTGTAATAATAGACACTGATAGGAATATTCTATAATATCCTGAACAGTGAGAGAGAGAGAGACTCTGTAATAATAGACATTGATAGGAATATTCTATAATATCCTGAACAGTGAGAGAGAGACTCTGTAATAATAGACACTGATAGGAATATTCTATAATATCCTGAACAGTGAGAGAGAGAGAGAGATTCTGTAATAATAGACACTGATAGGAATATTCTATAATATCCTGAACAGTGAGAGAGAGAGAGAGACTCTGTAATAATAGACACTGATAGGAATATTCTATAATATCCTGAACAGTGAGAGAGAGACTCTGTAATAATAGACACTGATAGGAATATTCTATAATATTCTGAACAGTGAGAGAGAGAGACTCTGTAATAATAGACAATGATTGGAATATTCTATAATATCCTGAACAGTGAGAGAGAGAGACTCTGTAATAATAGACACTGATAGGAATATTCTATAATATCCTGAACAGTGAGAGAGAGAGAGAGAGACTCTGTAATAATAGACACTGATAGGAATATTCTATAATATCCTGAACAGTGAGAGAGAGACTCTGTAATAATAGACACTGATAGGAATATTCTATAATATCCTGAACAGTGAGAGAGAGAGAGAGACTCTGTAATAATTGACACTGATAGGAATATTCTATAATATCCTGAACAGTGAGAGACAGAGAGAGACTCTAATAATAGACACTGATAGGAATATTCTATAATATCCTGAACAGTGAGAGAGAGAGAGACTCTGTAATAATAGACACTGATAGGAATATTCTATAATATTCTGAACAGTGAGAGAGAGAGACTCTGTAATAATAGACAATGATTGGAATATTCTATAATATCCTGAACAGTGAGAGAGAGAGACTCTGTAATAATAGACACTGATAGGAATATTCTATAATATCCTGAACAGTGAGAGAGAGAGAGAGACTCTGTAATAATAGTCACTGATAGGAATATTCTATAATATCCTGAACAGTGAGAGAGAGAGAGAGAGACTCTGTAATAATAGGCACTGATAGGAATATTCTATAATATCCTGAACAGTGAGAGAGAGAGAGAGACTCTGCCATAATAGACACTGATTGGAATATTCTATAATATCCTGAACAGTGAGAGAGAGAGACTCTGTAATAATAGACAATGATAGGAATATTCTATAATATCCTGCACAGTGAGAGAGAGAGAGAGAGACTCTGTAATAATAGACACTGATAGGAATATTCTATAATATCCTGAACAGTGAGAGAGAGAGAGACTCTGTAATAATAGGCACTGATAGGAATATTCTATAATATCCTGAACAGTGAGGGAGAGAGAGAGACTCTGTAATAATAGACACTGATAGGAATATTCTATAATATCCTGAACAGTGAGAGAGAGAGAGAGATTCTGTAATAATAGACACTGATAGGAATATTCTATAATATCCTGAACAGTGAGAGAGAGAGAGAGACTCTGTAATAATAGACACTGATAGGAATATTCTATAATATCCTGAACAGTGAGAGAGAGACTCTGTAATAATAGACACTGATAGGAATATTCTATAATATTCTGAACAGTGAGAGAGAGAGACTCTGTAATAATAGACAATGATTGGAATATTCTATAATATCCTGAACAGTGAGAGAGAGAGACTCTGTAATAATAGACACTGATAGGAATATTCTATAATATCCTGAACAGTGAGAGAGAGAGAGAGACTCTGTAATAATAGACACTGATAGGAATATTCTATAATATCCTGAACAGTGAGAGAGAGACTCTGTAATAATAGACACTGATAGGAATATTCTATAATATCCTGAACAGTGAGAGAGAGAGAGAGAGACTCTGTAATAATAGACACTGATAGGAATATTGTATAATATCCTGAACAGTGAGAGACAGAGAGAGACTCTAATAATAGACACTGATAGGAATATTCTATAATATCCTGAACAGTGAGAGAGAGAGAGACTCTGTAATAATAGACACTGATAGGAATATTCTATAATATTCTGAACAGTGAGAGAGAGAGACTCTGTAATAATAGACAATGATTGGAATATTCTATAATATCCTGAACAGTGAGAGAGAGAGACTCTGTAATAATAGACACTGATAGGAATATTCTATAATATCCTGAACAGTGAGAGAGAGAGAGAGACTCTGTAATAATAGTCACTGATAGGAATATTCTATAATATCCTGAACAGTGAGAGAGAGAGAGAGAGACTCTGTAATAATAGTCACTGATAGGAATATTCTATAATATCCTGAACAGTGAGAGAGAGAGACTCTGTAATAATAGACACTGATAGGAATATTCTATAATATCCTCAACAGTGAGAGAGAGAGAGACTCTGTAATATTAGACACTGATAGGAATATTCTATAATATCCTGAACAGTGAGAGAGAGAGAGACTCTGTAATAATAGACACTGATAGGAATATTCTATAATATCCTGAACAGTGAGAGAGAGAGAGACTCTGTAATAATAGACACTGATAGGAATATTCTATAATATCCTGAACAGTGAGAGA